>JASTUB010000330.1:0-19160 GCA_031124825.1 Saccharomycopsis vini
GGCTAGCCTAATTGGTTAGGGCGTCTGACTTCTAATCAGGAGATTCTGGGTTCGAGTCCCAGGTTCGGTGTTTTTTTCGAAATCTTTGCAAACTTTTTCTTTAGTTCTACTTTGAAGTTTGGTATTATATGTGATCCATAAAGTATGCCTTATAAATAGTCGCTGTAAAAACAAGAATTGATACATTCTTATTTGCACTGAGCTAAATATATAGCTAGATTACTTTCCTAACTCGGCTTTTGGAAATTTACACAAAATTTGAAAATGCTTTGAAATGTCTATAGTTGCAACAGGAAGAAATATATGGATAAGGAGGTGTTCCCAATCCACTAATTTTATAAAAACCTAAAAACTGATCATCTAAAAGGCGTCAAAAAATACATTGATGATCTTTATTAACAAACAAGAAACACTACAAATAAGTGTTATTTTGCATCACATATATTATCGAAATATCAATCCAACTTCTATTGAATTTAATACTTAGAAGAGAAGTGGTGGTTTAATTTGTAGAACTGACTGATAAACGCTGACGTATTGGAGTGAATTTATAAACAACAATGAATTACAAAAGGTGATGAAGATTAACAAACTAACAATCTATTTAGATTCAAGAAATACAGATTGATTCATTTGTTCACTTCCAAATGGTTCTGCCAAATTCGATTGTTCTCATAATTAAAGATATTTAAAGCACAAGGCTTGATTCCGAATTTTTGTCATGCAGAATTTTCTTTGCTCAAAATAATATGAAGAAATAATTTGAAAAATCGCCTGTGAATTATATGCATATGAACGATTTTTTAATTTTGTTAAACAGAGTTACAAAAACTCATTTGATTCAAGAATTATATTTCTCGAACATGATGACGATTATGAATCGCCTTTTGAGGTTTTCGTAATATTTCTATTTTTTCTCTTACCCAACTATTTTGCTTAAGAGAATATTTCTCTTCTTTGTTTCAATCTGCAAAGATGTTTTATGAAGACAGGAACGGTAGTGTATATACAAAATTAAGGCCCTTTTTTATAGGGGAGCGCATAATCTAATCCATCTGATCAGTAATTTTTGGCTGATGGGTGAGCACTCCGTTTCGGATACCGGGGACACCCTGCTGATACCTGGTCAAAAAAAAAAAAAAAAAAGATCTACTGGAGTGGGATTTAGTCGAGACTTTCAAAGCATTTCACCTCGAGCCCAATTTGGTCAGGTTTATAAATCAACAAAAGGCAAAGAGAAAAAAAAAAAAGAAAAAAAGAAAAAAAAAACATAAACATGTGCATATACAAAAAAACAAAACAAGGCAAAAAGACTAAAAATAAAACTGTTTGATTTAAGCAACAGTCTTTATCTTTTCCATTTATGAGATCTTTCCTCGTAGATGGAAAAGATTAAATCTATATATAATATCACATTGATGCAAAAGCATATATACATGATGAACTCGCGATTTTCCATCGGGTATTGGAAAAAAAACTACTAACTGATTTTAGCATTTATTTGAATTTTCTGGTTTTTAATTATTAAATAAAAGAACGAAAGGAAGACAAGAAAAAAAAAAAAGAAATTACTACATAGTTAGAGAAAAGTATCTTTGCCGTGTAATATATTGTTTATATAAATATAAGATTGTTTACTTAATTACTAGATTTGCCTTAATTTTTTTCATGAACATGTATTTTCGATTTGATTTTTCAACAATTGTAAAAAATGAAATGAATAGTTGGGGAGTTAATACTTGTTTTCAATCTACGAAAGATATAGTTTTGCAATAGAATGGATGAGTGTGTTACATTTTCTTGTGTCTCTCAATTGAGAAAAACTCTTCTTCTCAATAAGTGATGCAGTCTAATGTACCTTGATGTATAGGTTAGTTTTATCGATTCCATCAATTGAAAAAAAAAAAAAGAAAAGTGAAAAGAATTTTTTTTCTTTTTTTCATTTCAATTTCTGGGCAAAATAAAATGGTTGCCAGAGAGAGCGAGTGGGGAAAAAAAAATAATTGCAAATAAAAATTAAATCTTAAATAGTAATAATAATAAAAACATCAAAATAATTCCAATAGTAATATTAGCATTTATTTATTTTATTTTTGTTTAAAAAACATATCTGTCAAAATATCAGTTAATAATTAATGGTTTTAACTGATCAAATTGATAAAGAGAAAATTTTGAGTGGCCGTTTTCGGAGGACATGCTAATCCATAGGGTAACCTAATAACCGAGTCGGTGATGCATTTTTTTATGTGCAAAAAATAAGAACAAAAAAAAAAAATAAGAAAAAAAAATTTTTATCTTTTCAATCAGCTGCATGGAGACGCGTCTCCTGCACTTGATTGAAAGAGTTAAAAAAAACTCAATCATTCTTTTTTTCTTTTTCAATTATTATATATAAAACCCATGACAATTCTCTTTCGTCTCTGATGGAGCAGATTCTTGAATAAAATAATTTTTTTTTTTTTTTTTTTTTTTTATGTCCCTCTTCAATATTCTTTCGACCTTGCATAGCTCACTACAACCTTATTTAAACTGACAATTGTCAACAACTTACATATCTAATATTCTAGTTTGTACTTTTCCAAGTTTTCTTTGCCCCCCCTTTTTTTGTTTTTCGTTCAAGCCCTTTTATATCTACTCTCTTCTGATTATTATTGTTTTCGTATTAATAGTCTTCCATGAACATCTACAATTATAGTGCACAATATTCTTTACTTTTATACCACTAATTTTCGCTATCTATTTAATCTACTCTATTTAATCTACTCTTGGTTCTCGCCGACTTTTCATATCTGGCTATTTTGTCCTCCCCTCTTATTTTTAACGTTATTATCTTCTTTTTTTTTTGTTTAAACGATATCTTCAAAATTTACCAGATAAAAATATCAAACAAAAATGATCAGTGCTTCAGATTTACTTTTTGGTGAGAATAATGAAAAACCTCTTTTCAATGAAAGAAAGGAAATCAAATCTTGGATTCAAAATCGTTTGCTTCCACTTGGAATTTTGATTGTTATTGAAAGATCAGATGAAACTAAAATTGTTTTCAAATGCAAATCTTATAAATATTCTTCATCTTTCAAAAAAATCCGTCAAAGAAGAATCTCTAAAAAACAAAAACTTTTATTACAAAAACAAGGTTTATTGACCAATGTTGAAGTTGAAAAAAAATTGAGTCAACAACAACAGCAACAACAACGTCAAAAAAAACTAAAAAATTCAAGTTGTTCATGTCCTTTTAGAATTAGAGCAAATTTTTCAATCAGATCAAATAAATGGTCAATTGTTATAGTTAATAATCAACATAATCATCCTTTAAGAAATTGTACCTCTCAATCTGGGGAATATTTTAACGATGTTTCATTCAATAAAGATATTCAAGTCAATTTGGACAATAATAGATTCCATACTAATCCTGTCGAACCAGAAATGGTCGATGATATTGAATGTGAATCTATAATCAATAATTCTTCCCCTGTTCGAAAAACCTCAAAATCAAAGAAAAACTCTAATAACGTTGAATCAACTTCAGATTCTTCATCTCCAGTTGCTGTTGAAAGCCCCGAAGCTCTACTGTTAATATCTAGAGTTTCAACAAATGAAGATACTTTTGATTTTGCTACTTCCCCATTTTCTTTATCAAGTAGCCTTGGTGGTGGTAGTCCGTTATCTTCAATCTTGGACTTTACTGCAGATCATGTTCAAGAAAATGGCAATTTCTCATCAACAACTTCTGAACATTCAATGGATGATTATTTTAGTATCCATGACCCAACTTTTTCCATAATTAACTCTTCCACAATAACAACAACAACAACAACAACAACAGCAAAAACAGCAACAACAACCACTCAAACAAATGATGATTTAAATTTTGACTTGAACATGAATTTGAATAATCTTCAACCTATTGATACTGCAGAATTCTCTCCATTTTGCGGTCCAGTTGATGGTCAAAACATCATTAATGCCAATACCAATAATAACAATTATGCGGAAATTTCCGATTTTAATGGAATCTTAGATGATTTTTTCACCAAAAATAATGAACAAACAACAATAAAACAACACCAAACCTCTTCAAGAGTCTATAAACCTATTCAACCAAAATCAACAACGTCAACAACAGCAACAAACAATAAATACGATAACAACTTTTTGATAAATTATATGGAAAATTCAATCAATAATAAATTGTCAAACCCAACAATTCTTGAGAATTTCGATTTTAATAACCCATTCTCAATGATAAATAACACTTATCATCAAAATGCATTCTGGGGTGATAATATGGATATTCCAGCTCAAACTATTCCTATCATTGGTGAAAATAACCTTAATATTAATCAAACCAACTCTTTTTTTATGTAACATGGCTTTTTCTCATGGTTATTTTTGTATCTCTATTCCATTTTTTTTTTAATTAGTATTATTTAATGACTTATGCTTAGAAGTTAAAGTTTTTCTGATTGTAAGGCATTAATTACTCTTTAATGACCTACGCTTTGAACTAAAAGTTTTTCTGAATGTAAGGTTTTGTTGATAAATTAAAGTCAACACAGTAAATTCAAATATGAGAGGAGAAATTAATCGAAAGTTCCATTAATTTTGACGACTATTTACGGTTAAGGAAAATTGAAGGCATGAATTTTTATCCAGTATGACAAAGTTCATGATGAAATAAATATTACTTTCGATTTATATTATAATTCATCCTTACATAAAAAAAAAAAAAAAAATGAAGTAAAATAAATTTCACCAATTACATATATCCATTATCAATTATACTCTAAATAGTTTGAAGAATTGAAATCAAAGTTTTCCAACCAGGAGCCTCAAATAATTTAAAACATTCATTAACATCTTTATTAGTAATGATTTTAGCCACCAATTTTTGTTCTTGAGGCGACAAGATATCTAAACTAAATAAATAACAAATCAAATGAAAATCACTAATCAATTCCATGAATTTTGTCATACTACTATCATCATATCTATTTGAGGTCAATTTCAAATGCTTATCAATTTCCATCAAATCTTGTGATACTCCAATATATTGACGATTTTCAATTGGAAAATGTTTGCCATCACTATTACTTTTGAAAATTGGGTCCGGATTTTGAGGAAACCCATGAGTCAAAGTAACCAACAAATAATCATCAGGAAAAGCTGGTTTAGCTGGTTGTTTAACGATTTTGTCATATTGATTTTTAAATGAATAAAAGATTTCTGGAACATATCGAGTCTTTGTTTTTTCATTAATATAAACCATTGAAGGATGAGTGGACCCACTGATTAAATCGGCTTTAACCAATGCTTCAGCATCAACATTCACTTGATAACTTGATATTTCAATTTCTTCACTTAAATTACCAGATATAACACAAGTGACAAATTTAGATGAAAAGACTCCTGAAACTGAATGTTTGGTATAATTTGGATTTTTTAATTGTTGATTGGCAGCAAAAACAACCTCTAATGATGATAAAAAATAAGAATCTTTATGTCTTTTACAAATAACTGATCCATCACCATTTCCAGAATCTGTTAAATCAGTAAAAATTACTCCAATTTTAGTCAATCCACAAAGTTTGGCATAGTTATCAATTTGTTCTTCATTGTCCCAATGTCCAAGAGTAATCCCATCACTTTCATCATGTTGAGGTGGTTCATAAATTGCTTCTACAACTGCTTTAATTCCTAATGGTACCGTTGGATATTCTTCATATTTCCCATATAAAAACCCAATTCTTTGAACAGCTGTAGATCTCCAACTTTCAATAAATTGATTAACAATTTCAAAATTAGCAAATTCAACATGATCTACCATTCTAAAACTTTGTGGTTGTAAAGTAATGGCAGCAGGTTGACATTTGGAACAAAACCCTTTTGGCCAAGGTAAGTGACCCCCTTTGCAATTTTTTTTCACCTCAAAAGAAATTTCTTTCAAAGGCGGAATATAAGACGATGATATTCCTCCAGTTTCTTTATTTGTAGATTGATTCAATTCTTTTAAATATGCATGGAAAGATTTATGTTTGATTTTATTTTCTGCCAAATAAATGGCATCCCAAGGTTTTAATGGCGAACAATATTCACACATCCCTTTATCACCATGTCGACAAAAAGAACTTTTTTCTCGTTGGATTTCCCCATCTTTTTTATCTAAAATATCGTCGATTTCTAATTGATGTTTCTTCTGCGTTGTTGTTGATGTTGTTGTTGTTTTGGTTTGATTTGCCACTGATGATACTCGCTCATCATTAACACTCAATTTTTCAAATTCATCGGGCTTCAATTGATTTTTCGAAGGATAAGAAAGAACTAATAGACATTTATCGAATCCTAATTCTGAGATTGTATTATCAAGAATTTTAATAATTTTTCCATGTTTGGCTGGTCTAGTGATTCTATATTCTGCAGTTTGGATGTCGATGGATTTACCCATTTGATTTTGCACCTTGAAAAAAACTTAAAGTTAGTAAAACATTGATGAGGAGTCGTAAAGCACAACTTTCTTTTTTAGTACATACCTCATCTAATAACTGTTGGAATGTTGCATTGAGATCAATAGAGACTCTTTTTCTGATCCCTTCAAATTGAAATCCTATAGACTAAATCAAAACTTGTTAGTATGCATGTCAATTAAAAAAAAAAAAAAAAAAAAAAATTGTACAAAAACATGATAATAAATAGATAAATTGCCAAAAAAAAAAAAAAAAAAGAAGAAATAAACTTACTGCTGCTTTACTCATTTTTGTTTTTCTTTTCAATTCCTGTTGTCTTTGAGTGCTCTATTAATTATTTAAATGATAGATAACCATCAATTGCTGTTCTATTTTCTATTAAAAAAAAAAAAAAAAAGAAGAAAAAAGAAAAACATCGATTGTAACACACCCCCTTTCGATGGGTAGTAACCACCCCTGGTTAGGGCTCTCTGACGACCATCAATTTTTTTTTTTTTTTTTTTTTTTAATATAAAAAGAAGAAAAATAACCTTTATTTCATCATTTACTTATTTGTTTTTTCTTTTTTAACTATTAAACAATAATTATCCATTTATTCATTAGATTAATAATGGTAAGTCACTAGTCAAAAAGAAAAAAAAAAGAAATATGTTTTTCTTATTGGTGGACTTTTAGATTTTAAATGATGATAACGTTATTTCTTCTTTCATTAACCTATTCGAAGATGACGAGAGATTAAAACAATTGTCTTGAAGAATTTTCGAGGTTGCACTCGATTTTTACTTTGAAGACTTATACTTGCCAGTACTTTGGTTTCTGATTCTAATTTAAAAGTTCATTCTTATTATTACTAATCATTTTGATTTGAAAATTCAATTTACTAACTTAATTTGCAGTAAAGGAATAGTATGTTTTGTCTTATTCTAAACAATTCCAGTATCAAATTTTATATGATGAAATTACCTTGAACATTCGCAGTTTCCACGGTAGCGTGCAATACGAACCCAAAGTAGCACATCAGTGACCGCCACTTATCCTTCCTTGGATGTCTGATTTTTAGTATTGATACTTGTGTATAGTTATGGAACGTCTTCAATTCTTGATTGAACTTAGTACTAACAAATTGCAGTTTATATATTTCTAATAAATTATTGTTTAAGCAAGAAAACACAATTGTAGCCTTAAAAATATATAAGTAGTGTTATTTTTTGGAAAGTTTGTTGAAGCTAGAAATTTTTTAACTTTTCTTGAGTAATTATTGTTTCATGTTAAACAGATTAAAAGAATTTGGCCTTTGCTCCTTTAATACAATTTTTAGGAATGTTCATAAATATACCACTACCAGAGTTAGTTGGCACTAATATTATACAAAAATAATTTTGAACTGAATTAAACAAAAAAGCAATAAACCGTAAATGAAAAAACTAACAAAAATCTAAATAAGTTAAAGATGAACTAATCCCGAATAAAAAAAAAGAAAAAAAAAAAGGTATGATTATTATTGTACAATTTTATTGATAGATGTGCTAGTTCGAAGCATTAATGAAGGATTTTCCCCTCTTTGTTGTAATTCCTGAAATAATCTCACTGGCTTATCATCAGGAAGCAAAACTTTCTCTTTATCACCATAACAAATTGCCAATACACAGGGTTCTGAAGCAGGAATGTGATGTTTAATTTTAGCCTTTTGAATCACTTTGGAGCACGGGTCATCAAACTTTGCTTTCAATTGTTTCAATGGATGAATACCTGTGCTGCTAAAAGTAGATGCACCAAGTATAGGTGTTGAGCTTGAAGTAGTAGGAGTATGTGTCGGTGTAGAACTAGAAGAGTTATTATTAGTTATTGAATGTTTTCTTGGAGTATTAATAGAGTTGATTTTTTGATGTGGTCCCCCTTGAGAATTTTGAAATTGACTTCCCGACATCATTTTAGGAGATGGTAAGTTTGAGGTATTCGAAGGATAATTGATAGGTTTAATACTTGCTACCGAGTTCTTCTTAACAACAACATTATTGTTACTACCAACAGAGATTCCTCTTTCATGAATATTCTGCTGTTGTTGATGTTTATGCTGTTGATATTGATGATGTTGTTGTGATTGATGGAATTTTTGGTGTTTTTGGTTATGACTTCCAGAAGACCCAGCGCTATTGATACTAAAAGTTAAACTGCGGACTGAGTCCTCATATTTCATATCCATCGAGTATGGGTCTTGACTTTTTTTTTCTCTATGTTGATTCAGCACCATTCTATCATTGTTGTTCATTCTTATATTTAAATGATTACCATCATCCAAAGGTACACTACGATCAATGTTATTCCCATGATCTTCAGTATTATCAATAAAATTTCTTTTGTGAGCATACAATTGTTGTTGCTGTTGCTGATTTGCAGGTGGTAGACCGCCTCTCGCTGGGGAATTCAAATTCGGAGAGCCGGTCACACTGTTAGGTATCTTTGGACTATTACTAAAAAAATAGCTTGGCTCTATAGGAGTTTGCAAAGCTGATACTGATGTACTATTACTATTACTACTATTAGTGGTGGTGTTATTATTGCTAGCACTTGATTTTGAACTTTTATATTGTTTAACCATTGGAACGATTTCTTCTTTCAATCTATAAACATACTGATATAATCTTTTCATTTCATTGTCCATCTTTTCACATTTGGCTTCAAATTCTGTTCTATTATTATCTCCATTTTCCATTTGGGTATCCTTCTGTAATTGCCGACTGTTTTGTTCTTGTTCCTCTTTGTTTTTTTGTTGCTGCAATGTTAGATTATTTGAATAAGTTTTCACAATTTGATCTGATAAATTATTCAAGATTTTCTCAGTTAAATTGATGGAGTAATCATTCAAAAGGTTACTTGATAAATTCTGATTTTTTTGAGCAGCCAAAAGATTTGAATTTGATATAATATCAGAAAAAGTTTGATCATTGTCAAATCTTGTCAAGAAATCTTTCAAAAGAGCTTCAATATTTTTTTTCAAAATTAATTTTACTTTCAACTCTTTAATATTCATATCATTAAAATGTTGTAATTTCAAATATGGAAGTATATCACCAGTTATATTATGTTCCAAAAAAATTCTTGATATTTCTTGAGACTTGCTTATTCTTTGGAGATCAGGCAAGTTGATTACCCAATTATGAACCTCTACTCTCGACCAATCATAGAACTTTTTTTCATAATTCTTTTCAAGATATTTTGGCGATATTGGTGATGGCTGATTTGATTTTGTCAATATACTACTGCTACTACTACTGATGCTTGGGGGTCCATTAAGTGTAGTTTCATTGATCTTGGTAATCGAGCTTTTCGCGGATGACTTTTTCAATGAAAAAGAGTTTTTGAAAGCCACATTATAATCGTTTTCTTTTTGCAGTTCATTACCATCAAAAGTGTCTTGTTTATGCTTATCTAAAACAAGAGAATCTGGGCGTTTGATATTCTTTCTGTTCATGATCTCGAAACTAGCTTTTGCAAGAACAACATATATTTATGCAATAAAATAGGGATTAAGATGAGTTGATCACAATAACAACCTCAACTTATATATAATTATGGATCAAGATCCCCTTGATATCTATTTATTATTATTTGTGCTTTAAAGTTGATTAAAAAAAGAGAAAACAAGACGTGATTTTTTTTTTGGGGAAGGGGGAGCAGATTTTCTTTTTTTTGGTGTAGAATTCTTAAAAGCACCGCAAATTTACAAGGGCAAAAAAAAAAAAAAAAAAAAAAAAAAAAGAGAAAAAAATTAGAAAAAAAAAATTAAAGAAAAAAATTTTATTAATATTTAGTTTCTGTTTATTTTCTCTTTTGTGTTTTTATATAATTGTCAAAATAAATAAATATAATTATTTATAATGGGCTTTTTGTCACAAGATGAAATAAAAGGATTCAAAATCCTTCCCGTCAGAATACCAACCGACCCAATATTAACATCCAAAAAAATAACCCTGGAAAAGGAAGTCATTCATTACATATATTTAAAACAAAATCAACAAAAATCAAAATCTAACATAAGAACCCCAGAACAAGATATTAACGAAAAAAGTATATTCGTGATAAATTTACCTAGTCAGATAAATGATCTCAAATTATTGAAAGATTTGATCAGACAAGTTTCCGATGGCTCATTGATTCAGCAATGTGACATTGATAACAATCATTTACTCAAGAAAAACGATTTGAATTTGAATAAATTAACTAGTGAATATTATGACGCTAATAATAGTGAAAATTTAAATAATAATAATAATAATAATCAAGAAAGAAGATTTCCATTTAATACAGGATTGGTGACATTTGTTGATAAATCTTCTTTAAAATTGTTCTTACAAAACGTCAAAAAGCTTGCCAAATCAAACTCTGCAACAAGCTTCCCATTAATACAGGACAATAGTGAAAAACAACGTTCAGTCAGCCTATTGGACAATTATAGAAGTAGGATCCAGAATATTGATGAATTAAAACAACATATCAATGTTTCATTGATGAACTTCAACAAAAAAGAAGCAGATGAAGAAGAGGAAGTGCAGAACTCTGGCAAAATTGTCGATGAAGATGGATTTCAACTTGTTGTTAGTAGTCATAGAAAAACTAAATCTGCTATTTTGGGCAAGACTAATAGAATGAAATTGATTAACAATCAAGACTTGAATGCGGACTTATCCAAAAAAGAAACCAAAAAGAAAAGAGAAGATTTCTATAGATTTCAAATTAGAGAAAGAAAGAAGCAAGAGATGAATCATTTGTTGATCAAATTCAGAGAGGATCAAGCAAGAATCAGAACTTTGAAAGAAAGAAAGAAGTTCAGACCTTATTAAAAGATTGATAGTTATTTAGTTCATCTCATAGATTGTCTCGTTTTCTTTTTTTAAAATATATATCTACTTATGTACAATAGTTCAAACTTCATATATATCTACTACAGATTTATAACAAAAAACAATAGTTACAATAAAATGTAGTTTAACTTTGAGTTAACTAATTGGGGAGAGAGACACTGCGGTTATAAAGGAAAATAGCACCCAGAAAATAAAAAGAAAGATGCCATATGCACCAATAAAACGGTAACATTGTGGTTAAAAGAGAAAAAAAAATTGCCCAAAAAAAAGGTGTGAATTTTTTTTTTTTTTTTTTTTTTTTTTTTCCACTCGATGAAAATTGTAGATAATCATCGACACCATATAGAGCATCAAACAATTGGAAGCAACCCCCCTGAAGTTTTGGAAAGATAACTATTAATGATCTCACACATTCAATGTCAATGTTATTGAGATCTTCTTACAAATCAAAGTGTCGTACGATACTTAACGCCAGAGCATTTAGTTCTACAAATCTTACACCCGACACAAACCAACAACCATTATCAATAGAAAATGTTTACAATTCAAAGACAAATTTGAAAACAAACAAGGGAGTGGAGGATTTGCTTGCACATTCTGTGAAATCTATACATCATTTTCAAACCAAATCATACCTTAAATCGGTCAAAACTGCCGTCAATCAACTTGATTCTGTGGTTGATAATTTATTTAAAAATCAATCTGACTTCACCTCAGACAAGGAAAACTTGAAATTTTTGCAAAAAATTAACAAAATTATAGA
The DNA here is from genome assembly GCA_031124825.1 of Saccharomycopsis vini. Classification (NCBI taxonomy): domain Eukaryota; kingdom Fungi; phylum Ascomycota; class Saccharomycetes; order Ascoideales; family Saccharomycopsidaceae; genus Saccharomycopsis; species Saccharomycopsis vini. Next base: position 12,090 of record JASTUB010000330.1, read on the forward strand.
ACCAAAAAATAGCTCAACTGTCTATAAAAGCATGACTCATGAAAAATTCAATTTAATTCTAGGAAAAATATTCCAATATCAACAATATTATTTAAGAAAAGAAACTGAATTACAAGCCCTTTATAAAATTAGTGACTCCAATATTAAACTTCTTTCAGACCTCAGTCCTGAAGAAGATGAAACACAAAAAGAATCCGATAATAAGGAAGCCCAAACTTCATCTGTTTTTGCGAACTCTGAAGATTTCCCACCTTCTTCACAAATAGCCAATAGTGAACTTTTTAGGAAAACCCTTGAAATCAAAGAGGATCTTCGGGTTGCCAGTCAGATTAAAACTGATGCTTTACGTTTAGCAAGAGACTTTTTTAGATTTTTCGAATCAAGCGAAACTTTAAACAAAAAATTCACTATTGATGATTATTCTTTGTTGCTTAAGTTGGAAAAATCAAATAATCAACCTTACAAAGCACTTCAAATTGTTGACAAAATCGAAAAAAAATTCCCTGATTCTGTATTGAATGATGTGACTTATTGGAACTTAAAGATGGAAGTTCTAACTTATGCCACTCCTTCGTTTTGGAAATTCAAAAATGCAAAATTTAAAAGCAACTTGGCTCCAATTCCTGTGAGTAGTCGCGGTAAATGGAAAGGTAAAGTGAAATTCAATAGTGACCCTGTTCCTATTTTGCATCAAATGGTCAATTTAATCAATGAAAATAAACTCACTCCAAATCTTCAAACCCATATCAATTTGATTTTTGGATTAGGTTATGCTCAAAATCTTGAATTATTAAGAAAACATATCGAGTTGGTTTGGGGTGTGAATCCCGTGGCAGATCCTCTTAATAGTAATCTCAAACCATCTTTGGCTAAAAATAATCCAATGTATCCTAATCTAGCAGTAATCAAAGCTATTGTTATTTCATTTTCTTTCAATAGTGAATATCTGGAAGCCATGGAATATTTGAGCGAATTTAACAAAAAATACGACATGAGAACTTATAAAGTTACTGGAGAACCTGAAGACAGCTCAATATGGGAAGCTTTATATAAATGGGCTGATTTTTATACTAAAGTTCCATCCAAAACAGTATTAAAAGAGAACTTGGTGTTGTTGATGAAAGAAAATGTCACAAGCGAACAAGTTGAAGAATATTATCAAGAATTACAAAATGATAGAAATATGATCTTGGACAATCTTTTCAGTTGTTATCTTCGAGCACGACAAGTATCAAGTTATTCTATTCAAAGTTTAAGAAGTAGAAAAAATCATTTACGTCAAACCAAGAACTTGAATCAAATGGTCAAAGAATTGCCAATATTTTATCGATCTTATGTCAACAACTCTCATAATAAACAATACACTGCTTTATATTTCAATTATTTATTGACAATTTTAAAAATATCTGTTGAAGGAGAACTTTCCAATCTCCGGACCAAAAGAAACAACATTTATAATGAAGATATCGAACCTGCGAAAATTAATAAGCAACTCATTGAAAATATAAAACAATATGGTCCAATTTTTATGTTTAATGATACTAAAAATGAAAATGAGTTTGTTTTTTGTAAAAACTCAAATTTCCAATTAGAGCATACTGAAATTGACTTCCAAGCAGAACTTGAAGCATTGAAAAAAACCGAAAATTACCAAAATTTACAAAAAGAATCAGAACAAATAATCGGACAATTGAAACAAAAACAAGATGGGTTAGTTAATATCGAAATTTTAAACCTCTTGTTATATTTCAAATTATTCGATCCTAAAATGATGAATGAATTAATAAAGCATTACCTTGATTTGAATGAGAAAATTGTTGAAATGAAAAAAGAAATTCATAAAAAGCGTATGATTGCCGAAGATGATGATGAGGATAGTATGTTTGGTCTTTATTAAAAAACAAGACAAGTCATCAATTACCTACTACTATAATTGACGAAATAAAATTTGATTTCTTTTTTTTTTTTCCACTTCTTTCCTTTCACTGGTTTTGTTTAGATTTCTTTCATTTGTTTTACGTATATTTTGATTGCTATTTTTCATTTTTTTGTATTTTGTTTTTTACATTCCCCCCTTCATACACACTTCTAACATGTTAATATTCAAAATTAGAACAATTTATTCATATAATATATCTATATAATTCTATTATTCTTTGATCAATTCATTAAAATTGACAAATCGGCTGAATAACAACCATCCCCATCTAAACCAAACCATTTGCGAATCATGAGCAAAAGACATTGCCCCTATGGTTAAAATTGCGTCTGGAAAACTAGAGAAAACCCGTACAACGTCAATAGTAGTTGAATATTGGTTTTGGAAGATCTTTTCATTATTGAAAAACTTGTGCAACTCTTGATAATATTTCATGAATAAATATTTACTGGTTAAGATGGTGAAAGAGTATTTCTCGAAAAATGTCAAAGAATTCAATTTGAAAAGATTCAACTTGATTGATGATTCTTTATTATTGGAAGAATAGTAATTTTTTAAAAAAGTTTGACTTCCATAATACAAAGATTTGTGATTGGAATGGTTAGAGACCCCTAATTCATCAAAAGTAATTAAGTTGACCAAGTTTTGCGAGTTGGAAGTGGTCAATATTATATCATTTAAATAATCCGATATTTTTTGATCATCCCATGTAACATTCATCGAATCTTGGAAATTTTTTTCATCATCAATTTGAAAAACATTTTCATGATCGATTCCAAAAATTCTTGCACTGTCTATCAATTCTTGTTTTCTAATTTCTCCTAATCCATCAGCATTTCCATTACTAAAACAAATTATATGCAAAGTATTATTGAATCTTTTTTTATTGAGTTGAATAATTGATGGAGCAAAAAACATCACTTCATCATCAGGATGAGCTATGATATAATATATATCTGAATTTGTTAGTTCAAATTGTTGAGCTTCTGAAGTTCTCAATTCCAGTTTCAATAATAAATCATTTTTGGAAAAGTTTGGTATAACTGTGGATAATATCACCCAGAAAATATTGATAACTATAAAGCATTTGATAAGCTTTTTTGGAAGTACCGACAACATATCTAATAAGTCGGTCAATAAGTAGAACAAAAATAATAAAAACTATATATTGTTTGTTAATTCTCGTCACATACAGATCATTAGTTATATACAGTTTTTCTTTACTGAAAAAAAAAAAAAAAAAAAAAAAAAAAAAACCTGCGCCCCTCTGCTGCATATGCATACATGACTCATGTTATTATTACATAAAAATGCATGTTAGTACATGCAAATACTATCGGGGTACCGATGAACAGCAACCACAACCGAAAATCTCTCGGACTCAAAAGTGATTTTCTGGCATGTATTGCAACATGGTGCATTGAGGGGACCGTAGCCAAGTTCCGAAGGTAATTTTTAGTGGCCGGAGTTTGTTGTTCCCTCTTTTTTTTTGTAAGTCTTTTTAATTTTTCCTCCTTTCGACAAAAAAAGCAGTGATTTTTTTTTTTTTTTTGGATATTTTTTAGGAATTTATTAGATTGTGTTGTTTTTACAGCGCTTGTCGAGAAACAGTTTGCCCATCATCTTTTAAAAAACCTATAGGTTTTCTCTTCTGTTATTTTACAAAGAGTTCAAAGGAAGAAAAAAAAAAAAAGAGAAGAATAAAAGAAAATTGGCTTTTCTTAATTGATTTTTTTTATTGAAGTCTTTTTTCCCTTCTTATATTACTGCTTCATCTTTGCGCCCTTGACACACTTTTATCGATCTTGTGGCAAATTTAATCTAAGCGCTGTGCTGTTTGTTTTTTCTTGATCACAGAAGAAGTTGATTCCTTTATTGGTAAAAATTGAAAATTACATACATTTGTATCAACCCCAAATTTCATATCTCTTGTGTTGACATTTGATTGCTTATTAATTTTTGAATTGCCCTATCATTCGTTAATTACTGATTGAATACTACCTAAAACAGTTGATTTTGTCCTAACAAAGGTATCCACCAGATAATTGATTAAAATAAAAGTAAAAAATTAAAAAAAAATAAAAATAAAAAATAAAAAAAAAAATTCACAAAAATAAAAAATAAAAGAACGAAGATAAATATACAAAATCAATTTCCAAAAATTACTTCATAAGAAAGAAATAAGAAAATAAGAATAAAAACTGACAAATCAAAGGAGATAAAAGATTACCAACTCTGGCAAAGCTTTTTTTTTTTTTTTTTTGGTTTTTTTGGGATCACCTTGAAAATAATTATATTAATTACCTTTGATCTAATTCAAAACCGTTTTAAGAAATCACAAACTCTTCTACATTAACCATGTCAGCTGCCATTGCCTCTACCACTACACCTTCAAATAACAAGCACCGTGTTGAAAGTATTCAACCAGAAGGTACATCCACTCACTCTGTGTTACTTCCTGCTCCTGTACCTCAAGTCAACCCATGGACCCAAAGAAAAACCACTGCTGCCGCAAATATTGCATCAAAGCAGAAAATAAACGTCACAAAACCACAAACCGCAGAACCATCACAAAATCCTTCTCAAAAGCCAATTAACAACAACGACACTAAAATATCAGAACAATCTAATAAAGAAAATACAAATGTTCCAACATCAAACTCAGATTCTCAAAATAAATTGAAGGCAAAATTCTCAAAAACCGATAAATGGGTTCCTTATGCTGATGCTGAAATTGAATTATCAAGTAATAAATCCAAAAATAACAGGAATAAAAATAAAAAGAAAAAAACAAAACCTAAAAACAAAGACACCAAAGAGAATGGACAAAATAACAATAACGCCAATTTTAACAAAAATAAACAAGATGATGCTACAAACTCTTCATACAGCAAGTCTAAAGCGTCTAGTGATGTAAAAAGATCATCAGAAGCGAAACAAAACTCTACCAAAGAATCATCAAATAGCGCTTCTAAACTTGAAGAAAATGTCAAATCCCCAGAAGAATCGGGCCCTCATAAAGCCAATGTGTCTGAATTAGAACTTAGGCAGGCTGATTCCATCAAACAAGTAACCAAAGAAACATCCAAGAAAGCATCAGAGAAAACTAACGAGCTAGGCAGAGTCTCTGTTGAAGATATTACCAAGTCAAATAACGAAGTTAATGATAATGGTGAACGTGCAAATTTTAGTGCTGATATAACTTCGGCTGATGATTCAAATTCTGGTTCTAACGATGAAAGTGCTGTTGTAGATTCTGACGGAAACATTAACACAGAAGCTGACGGTAATTTATCAAATGAAAGAAATCAAAGACATCATAGTTATAGTCACTCTCGTAATAATTATAAACAAAGAAATAGCTGGAAACAACGTTCCGGAAGTGTTTATGAAGGCTCTACTCATTTTAATAACTCAAATGCTAATGGTGGAGGATATGGTAAATACAATGGACACAAGGCCAATAATTATAGAATGCATCAATATCCAACCGGAGCAGGTTATGGTTTCCCAACTGTTCCATATTTTGGTCAAACACCGTACATAAATCCAATGTTTGCAAATGCGGCTGCTATGAGCCTCATGAGCAATGGGATGTATTTCCAAAGCCCAGCTTCTCATTTTGCTAACCAATTTGACCCTAATTTCAACAAGTTCAAACCAAATAACAGTGGATACTCATCTGATATGTCTTTTGATAATGATAGTACCGGAAGCAGCAACTCTCCAAGTAGAAGAGCTTCAAGTGTTGGTCAACAAGGTCCTTTACCAAAAGGTCTTCAAAATCAACAACAACCAGTATTTTTTAACAATAGCGCAATGTTTCCTCCTAATATGATGGCACAACCTTTCCTTCAATTTCCTCCTCAAATGATGTCAGCTCCAGGATTTCAGTCACCATTTATTTCACCTACTCCTCAACAAACTTCTAATTACGATCCAAGATTGTCAGCAGTCATTAAACAAGTCAACTATTACTTTTCTTTGGAAAATTTATTGAAAGATTTACATTTGAGAAAATTTATGAATGTTGAAACCGGTGGAGTGAAACTTACTTTGTTATTGCAATTCCGAAGAATTAAAATGTTGATTTTCAAGGATACTAATATTCAATTATCAGAAAGTCAAGAAAAGGACGGGTTGGATATTTTACGTCAAGCCATTGAATCCATTCCAACTTTACAATTGATCAATGATGGGTCTGAAGTCAAATTGAAGGAAGACTGGAAAAGATGGATTCTTTCACCAAAATCTACAGATATCAATGCCAAATAAAGAAAGAAAAGAAAAAGGATTTGCCTTTAATTCATAAATGAATAATTATTAGCATATTAAATCTGTTGTTAAAAAAAAACCTCCACTGAGGAAAAGCTAGAGATTGTTATTATTTTTATCCCTCACGATAATTTGATGGTCCCAACTTTCAGTTTTGCATCGTATCCATAGTGAGATTGTTGACCAGTATTGTAAATACATGTTGATGTGTGTTTCTTTGTGTGGGCACTTTAACTCTTTTATTTTTTTTATTTTTTTATTTTTTTATTTTTTTGTCTCCTTTTTCATTGATTTTTTGTTCTTTGCTTATTTTTTTTTTTTTTGTTACTTGCTGATAAGACTAAAAAAGATAAAAAAAAAAAAAGTTTGGTTGTTTTCTTCGAAGTTAGCAAAAAATTTTAAAATATCTTTCAGCTCATTTAATTTTTTGTTTTTTTTTTTGTTTTTGTTTTTTTACTTGAATGAATTTTTGCTACTGGAAACTTCTAATTATTATCATTGTTAATTTTTTTTCGATTATTTTTTTTCAAAGCTTGCAATATCTTTTTTTTTTTTTTTATCCATCAGATTTGGTCGAGCGAAAATCTAAGTTATAATCTGTGAACATTCATTCGACTAGAGTCTTTGCTAGAACAAGCAAGCTAACAGATGTTTATGTGCGAAAGAAGATGAAGATAACGTTTCACTACCTAAAATTTGAAATCACACAACCTACAAAAACCTAAAACAAAAACAAAAAAAAAAAAAAAACAGGAAAATATCAAAAACAAAAAAAAAAGCAAAAAAGAAAAAAAAAAAAAAAAAAAAAAAAAAAAAAAAAAAAAAAAAAAAAAAAAAAAAAAAAAAAAAAAAAAAAA
>JASTUB010000331.1:0-19100 GCA_031124825.1 Saccharomycopsis vini
AGTGTGTAGCCTACCAAAGGGGCATACCATGGATGGGTTTTCATTCGATTTTCGCCCAAATCAGTTGAGATATTATTAAGATTGTGGTCAATTTATTTCTTTAAAATCTCCACTTGAATGATGGTATTGATAGTGTGTTGAATTTTGTATCGGAATATATTATAATAAACATTTTGGGTTTGATCTGTCAAAACATTGTATATAATTCTCGCATATTAATACTGGAAATGATTTCTGAGGTCGCGAATACCAAAACCTCTATATTCAGTGCTGGTTTTTAAGATTTCAAGGGTTAAACTTGCATGATGTTTGCAAATTTTTTGGAACGAAGTTTCAATTTCTGTTATTATTGAATCTTCAAGCGGATTATGCATTGCTCTATATAACATCTGAGGGATGATATAAGTATTGTAGCCCACTATTTTTTCGAAAATATTCATTTTAATCATTTTTGACGCAAAATATTTGAACTTAATGTTCTTTACTATAAGCTCTTGTAATTCCGGTTCTTCTTTGTGTAAGGGAACGTGGCCGGCTAAGTTTTTTAGCAATGATTGTTGAATGGAAAACGTTTTGCCACTACAGAAATTGGAGGGTTGGCCGAGCGGTCTAAGGCGACAGACTTAAGATCTGTTGGGTATTCACCCGCGCGAGTTCGAATCTCGCATCCTTCAATATTTTTTAATCTAATTATTAGAAACAAATGTAAGTTACTGTTCCATCGAAAAGTGTTTGACGTACTTTGGTTTGGTCTTCCTGAAATTGATAATTTCTACTTGTTTTTTAGCATGCATAATATTGTTAAAACATTATTTTTTTTCATTCGATTGTTTTTGGAATTCTTATATAACCATATGATAGTAATTTTTTTTATCTGAGAAGTGCTCACGGGCATTTACTCTCGGAGGTTGGTAAAAGATTGTGAAAAGTAATTAAGAGTTTTATAGTAATCTAAGCAACCTTACCTGCTATTTTTATTAAAATTTATATTGATCAGCATTAAAATAATGAATTTTATATATATATATATATTATATTGATTTTTAAGCAAACTGAATTTTTTTAGTGTAGGAAGGTATGCAACTCACCTCAACTGTAAAAAAAGAACAAGGAAGCATCATATTAATTTTCTAATATTTTTATTTTAATGAGCCGAGTGCACTCATTGGGTCGCTTTTGTTTATAGCCAATGATTTGTCGAAATTTTAGGTTACATTTTATCAAATTTCATTTCCTTTTGTAAATATTAAGTTTTGCACATTGAAAGAACTTCATATCCATTACGATTGAAATTAAACGTGCTCAATGATAATTAGTCGGATCTTCTACATTAGGTCCCTTGATTTGATAACTCTTTTTAGTCACAAAGTTTATTGCTAATTTTATTTTTGATCTTTACGCTTTTTTCATCTCATCCATCTTGAATTTTCCTTTGGTATTTCTTGGGTATTTCCTGCAGTATTTCCTCCGCATTAACATATATAAGGTTTGTGTTTCCATGGAGGAAATCACAAAATCACCAATACTCTAAGTTTTTCTTCCATTGAATCTTAGATGCAGTGTATTTCTTTTACTTCCTACATTCGAATCTGTGGTTTAGATTTCATATAAAATGAAGAAGAATTCCAATTTTATTAGATGATTTTGTTATCTTTTAATTATTCTTTTTTTCCCTATTTTACTTAGAAAAAAAAAAAAACAATCACATTAATACCTATTTTTCAAAAATTAGCCAAAAATGCACACTTTTATTGGAAGCATCATTGGAATGAAACACACTGAGCATGTGGCTCCTGTCTGCTTACAATGTTATTCACCTTTGATTTATAGAAAATTCACTCGTGATCAAATTCGTGCAGCTCATCACTCTTACAAACACCTTCACGTCTACAATACTCTTCAAAAATTTCCAGATGGAAGTGAACATATCTATACTGACGATCATGAACGTCGTATTAAAAACCATCTTGACATGTCTTGTGTTTCTATTGAGCGTAACGAATACATTGGTGTCAAATTTCTTTCTTCATCAACTTATAAAAAAAATGCGAATGTGAAGGTGATTTGTTTGGTTGGTTTAAAAGCTTTTGCTTGATAATTTCTGATTCAAATGGCCAAAAACGTGAATTAATCATTCATCCTCAAGTTCTTGCATTAGCTCTTGGTGAATTCAAGAAAATCTCGTTATCTGATTTCACTTGCGTTGATGAAGAGTTTTTAACTAAAAATATCAAAGAATATCTTGAATTAGATACAAAAGAAAACAGATTCTTAGTCTCTTGGGATTCATTTTGCAATCTAGATACAGTTGCATTCATTCGTCATACTGAAGTATTTGAAAATAATGAAATGATGAGAAATCTCACTGAAGATCAATTGTCGATGTTCTCTTTCGAAGCTACTTTAAAACTGATAAAAGCTGGTTGCTGTGTTCATGTTGATATAAATTATCAAGAAGATGAAATTGATACATGAGATTATTTAATTTTTTTTTTGTATTCTTTAATTGCTATATGATTTTGGTTGGTTAGTTTAGGTTTTTTGTTAGGTTTGCTGTTAGGTTAGGTTTTATAAAAAACGTTTTCTCATTTTTGGAAAATTAAAATTGATACCCACAGAGTCGCATCATTATATAATAGTGATAGAATATAATAAAAATAGTAATTACTATTTACCAGTTACGTAGAAGAGTGTTTGTTCAGAGAATTATGGATCAGTTTAGATTATTCAAATTCAAATTAAGGATTAGAGTTTTGACTTGAAATTCTAAATATCAGATTTTTGACATTTGGTATAGATATATGCATAGTGTTGCTTTTTTTCTTTTTGTTTTCTTTTGTGTTTTTACTATTGCTTTTTTTTCTTTTTTATCATAATTTTATATTATAATAATATTTTCTTCTTTTTTTATCAAGTAGTAAATAGCTGTATTCTTTGTGATCAAAAGTTAATTCAAGATGAACTTAAATACTATAACTCAAAATTATGGAATTGAGATAAATAACTTGAACATGATTGACAATACCGAACAATTAGATCAATTAAATCAAATGGAAAAATTTGGATTATGTTTATGGCTACCAGCAAAAGTTCGTCGCTTTAGAATTCCTAATACAGCTTCGTCTGTTACAGATTTCAATAGGATTCATTTTAACAATATTCGATTTGATTTAAGTGGATTCAGCGTATCATTCGATAGAACAACTAGAAACAGACCAACATTTGATTTCACAGTGAATAATTTGAGTCATGAAGACTTTATGACTACATATTTTGACAGAGTTGCCTCGCAGCTTCCATTGGTAAATCAGCAAGATGTTTCTAGATACCATATTGACCCGCCTATAAGGGATAATAGATTATCAAATAAGCTAAGGTGCGAAGCAGAAACATCTATAATTTTTCACAATGAAATGTTAGCACCTGTGCTACAATATTTGATTGATAAGATGCCACAAGTAAATTTTTTGAGAGATTATATGCGTACAATGGAGCGCATAGCTTATACTTCACTTGATCATGATCGCCCGAACTTTGAAAAGACAACAAACTTCGATTTCTTTCCTGAAGCTAGTCTCAGACTATTTGGCCTACCATACAAGGTAGACTACTCTGTTGGGTACTTTACAACAAGTGCGTCTTTTCCGGATGACGATTTACTCATCAGGCCATCAGCATTAATAGAAATTAAACAAAAATCTACAAAAGTTCTCCCCTACTACCGAGAAGTCTACACAAATAATGCTCCAGCTAATACACTTGGTGCTTCAAATTTCACAAAAAGCATTGCTAAGTTGGTAAACTCCTTGGTTTATACGGCATTCTCTAGAGGAATAGTTAGTGACTACGAATCCACATCATTCATCGATATTGTTGGATATACCCCTGCACTGGATAATTATACACAACCATCCCTTACTATTAACTGTTGCTATTTCAATACTTTTCAAACTACTTCCATAAGACGATTTTTGTTGAGTTTCTTATACTATAATGGTAGAAACGAAAATTTACAAAACATTTTGGATGAAATAGACAGAGATTTGATTGTTCAAAATCCGCAAATAAGAAGATATGGGCACCACCATTTGCGCCCAATGGCTAGGATTGATGAAGAAACTAACCCACAGACTTATGAATTCAATGAAAGACATGGTGTTAACGCAAGGGAAGATAATAATTCATTTGATGAAACTTTGCTAGAAGAGAATACCAGCTTTCTGACTCAAGCCACTTCATTTGAAATAGAAGCTGACAAAATTGAACCATGTTTTTACGATCCATCATTTTTCAACTTTGCATTGAATATAACGTTAAAAGATTTATGTTTCTTGTATTGAAAATCTGAATTCGGCAGTTTTTGTTGTTAAAAAGCTGATATTAAATTACATCCCTCCAGATTATGTTTTTAGCTACCCGAGTAATAATACAGACTTGGTGGTAATCAAAATTATTGACCCAATCTGGGCTGAAATAAATACTGGAGACAGACATCCATCTCCTTCTGTGCTTTATAAAATTGCAACAGAAAAAATTGCTAATGAAGTTATAATTTATGAAAGATTAACAGAAGAGTCAAATGATATTAGCAGTCACTTTTCAACACTCCATGCATATTGCATGATCAATGATGTTGAGTATGGGCGTATTGGGGATTTTAACTCTATGTTTTCTGGTCCGGCAATGATTTTGAGTTATGAAGGAGAAAAATTAAGTACGAACTTGACACTAGACAATTCAGTCAACCTAAAAACACAAATGTGTGAAATTATTAGCTATCTCCATAGTAAGCAAATAATTCATGGGGATATTGCTCTTAGAAATTTTTTATGGAACTCAAAAAAAGGGGAGGTGATGATCTTGACTGATTTTGGAAACTCAGTTGACTATGCTGAAACCAATCTTAACATTGAACAGATGAAGCTCGATGAAATTTCAATGGTTGAAAAACTATGTGAGTTTGATGAATAATTATTGATTGTAGAATATTATATTTCCAAATAGCTTTAATTTAAATATATGCCTTCATTTTCACTATCATTTATCGTTCCCATATAAAGATTAAGAAACTGCAAGACTTTTGAAACGATTTTTTTTTCTTTTTTGAGAAATATTGATTTCGGTATAATATATGAGACAAAAAATTGTTATTTATATATGTTAATTACCTATAATTATACGGAAGTTAAAGAAATCATTTTTCCCTTCTTCAATTGATGATGCGCAACCGACTCAAGGCAGCGGATTTCCCGTGCACGCCCCGGTTTTCTCTCATTTTTAAAGGATGCTACTTGTCCATTCTTCTTTCTATTGAATTCTTTACTTATTTTGCCAATTTTTCGAGTAATTTTAGTAGTTCTCTTTTCTATTAATTCTCTCTACTCTCTAATATACCTATTCTAGTAACGTTTCCGCTAAATTCTACTCAATTTACTCAATATATTCATTCTACTCGATATTCACTCACTATACTCATTTTTCTGTAAAAATTTAAACATTTTAGATTTCGTATAAATAATTTTTTTTTTAATGTGTAATAAAACACGAGTCACTTTGCTGGAAGAAAGTATTAAATATTGAAAGTTTCGATGTTCAAAATTATAATTTTCTTTTTAGATTCATGGAGAAAGGATATAACATAAGATTTTTCTATCATTTTTCTGACCGCATTTGATAAAGTTTATTTGAAGCCATTGAAATCACAAGTTAGTTTGTAAGTAATACATTCCAAGGTACACAATCGGAAATGTTAATCAGGTTTTGTTTTGACAAGATAATGTTATGTGGTATCAATTTGAAAATTACACACGAGAATTTTTCAAATTATTCTACTCAGGACTTAAATTATGCACAAAACTCATTGAATTGACCATTAATTTTGTTTGTTTCTTTCTTCTTTCATACACTTTGGATTTTCTTTTGGTGTTTATTTGAACATTTCCGTTCTTTTCATCAGATCTTATGCTTTCCTATATTCAAATTTATCTTTCAGATTTGATATTAAATGAAGATCAACTCTAATTCCAATGTATACCTTTGCTGCATTCCAATTATCATTTGTACTCTATTCTAGTTACAAAACACAATCACATCATTGGGAAATTTCAGCCTAAAACAAAAATGCACACTCTTATTGGAAACTGCATTCCAATGGAATACAATTATCATGTGCCTTATGTCTGATAAAATGCTCCATTGATTGATATGGAATTTTCTATTCAGGAAATTCACGAAGCTAAACGCTCTTACAAATACCTCTACATCCACAATACTCTTGACAGCTTTCCAAATGATGAGAAATTTGACTGGAGGTCCAATTATCGATATATTATTCTGAAGCCGCTTTCAGAATGATAAAAGGAATAGTTTTTTGTGTTCATATTGATAGCAATGTCCCAGAAACTTGAAATTGATACCTTTGTTTTTCTTTTATTCATTGGTCATGATGTTATTTTGGCTTGCTGTTAGTTTAGGTTTGTCAACTTGGGCTTTCTTTCTCAAAACAAAAGATTTCTTATTTTGTAACACATTTTTTTAGGACTGTTTAAAATTATACTCAAATTGCAAATTTTACATATTGATTTGCTGAAGAACATACCAAAGGCAAAGCCCATAAGTGTTACTTTAAAGAAATTTCAGGATTGAAAAAGTTAAGTTTCAAGGAATAGAAAGAAATAGATCCTGATAAAGGTATAAAAGAAAAAAGAAGATGCCATTGAGAGAGATATTTGGTTTTCAAGATCAATATAGTTTTCTAATAAGAAAGTCGTACATTAAATGAAACAATTATACACTAAATAAGGGAAAAAAACCTAAAAAAGGACACCAGTTCTATCTCATAGGGAAACAAAACTGATGGTATTATCATTATAATAAATATAATGATAAAAACAAAACCCCTCATGTATAATAAGACGATAGGAAATTAAAATAAAATGAAATACGTTTAACAATAGTTAATAATAAAGGAAATAAAAGTTAGTGAAGAATTAAAAATTGAGGACCATATAAAATAAAAACAATAAAAAAACAGATGAGTTACGTAAAGCAACAAAAATGGAATGACTAGAAAGTGAGTGAGGTGTCTCAAAATTGTATATTAATTTTAAGAAAGTGGTTTCGTGGTCTAGTTGGTTATGGCATCTGCTTAACACGCAGAACGTCCCCAGTTCGATCCTGGGCGAAATCATTTCTTATATATTTTTACCGAGTTTTTATAAACGCGGAATTGTATATCTACTTGATTAACAATTCAATCAGATAAAATTTGGCTTCAACTTGGGGTTCGTTTTTGTTTTCTGTTGAGTATGATAGGTACTTCCTTTACAATGACGCAAATTAATAATGCTAAACAAATAACCAATCCAAAATTAAAGCATCCGTTCACACAATATTCAAATTATAAAAAGAAAAAAAAAATGGTTAGATGAAAGTAATAATGCAGAATATGACCCATAACAGCAAAAAAAAAGGAAAAAAAATATAATAAAATAACAAAGCGAAAAACAATATCAAAAAAAAAAAATGAAAAATAAAAAATGATAAATGATAAATGATAAATGAAAAAAGGAAAAAAGAAAAAAGAAAAAAGAAAAAAGAAAAAAGAAAAAAGAAAAAAGAAAAAAGAAAAAAGAAAAAATAAAAAATAAAAAATAAAAAATAAAAAATAAAAAATAAAAAATGAAAATTAAAAAATGAAAAATTAAATAACATTCAATAATATAAAATAATAATAGAGATAGTTGTTGTAGTAATAGTTGTAGTACTATTTTTAATAATTATAGTATATGCCCAAGTGGTTAATGAAATCGAATCCGAGTTATTACTCCGAAATATTCATTTAAATTTCTTCATCTTCTTCTACTAGCACTTCTACTTGAGCTTCCTCTCATGCTGACACCAAAATCACCACCATTACCACCACTAGACATACTTGTAACTGGTGTAATACTTGCTGCTGTTGTGGTTACATACTCTTGGTTTAATTGAACTGATGCTTTTTTACTAGATTGATCTGATGCACTTGTGTTTGTTGACAAATATAATTTATTGGCATGACTTTTCACCAATGTTGCATTGCGGCTCATAGTATTAGGTGAAGTTGTTCCACTAAACACTTCATCTTTATTATCGAAATCTTCAATACCATCAACATTGTCAAACCCGGAAGTACGCCTTAATCCACTACCGGTCATTAAAAGTTTTCGTTTATCTGCGGTTGATGGATGATTATTTGATCCCGAGATATAGAGACTAGCCTTATCAAGTCCTGATAGGTCTGATTTTATTGGAGCATGAAGAAATGTTTCGTTAGTAGAAATACTTCTCAAACTAGCTGGTGATTGTAAAAATGTTTTGTCAATTGAATTATTATTTGTGGCAGTTGTGTGAGCAGTAATCACAGATTTCGTGTCCCAAGTTCCTCCACCTCTTTCTCCTATAACACTAGTCAAATCTTCAGTTGGATAAAATGTTTCTGCATAATTTACAAATTGTATGTTGTTTCGAGTGCTTAACAATGGTTTTCTTCTATCAATGGAATCATGAGCTATTAATTCATTAATTTGATTTTTTAGCTTTTGAATTTCATTACTTTCAGCTTTGATCAATGACGATAAACTAGCATTCGCTTTTTGAAGTTTAGAAATTTCTCGAGATTTTGATCCCAATTCCGCAATGCATTTAGATTGAAGTGAACTTAAATTTTCATTATGCTTTTCTGTCATTAATTCAATATTTTTGTTGTATTTCTCATTCATCAACTTAAGTTTTTGTTTAATAGTTTTTTCGCTGTTCTTATAATATTCTTTTCTTTGAGTTAAGAATACAATTTTTTCATTCAATTCTTGAATTAATTTAGATTCACTAGCATATTCATTTTCAAGTAGGTTACCATTTCTCTCTGAATTAATTATTGAGTTGGTCAAAGACAGTGTGTTATCTTGCAATTTTTGTTGACGAATTTGTTGCTGTTCATCAAGCTCTTTCAACTGCTGTTGTTTCTTTTTCTCTTTCTCAAAGAGATGCATCTTATTTTTCAAATCCAATATTAAGATATCTTTATATTTTACGGCCAATGATAACTTCTCCATTTCTTCCAAAGTTTCTGACATCTTTGATTTCTCTGATTCAATTTCTTTGGTCAATTGCACAATTTGATCTCTCAATTTTTGAGTTGTTTCTTTATGGGATACATCATTAGATTTTTTACGATGTTTTGTGATAGCATATTCACGAGTTACGTTTTTCAAACATCTAGTCAATTCGATAATTTCTTTCTTTTTGCTATCTGCCATTATTGACGCAATTTTGTTTTGTTGAGTAAGATCAAGATAACCATCAAACTTCTGTTTTTTTACAGAATTCAATTCTGAATTAGTCATTAACCTAACCATATTTGAGAGTTCAAAATCATTCATCAATAATAAAAGTTCACGCTTATAATAATTGGAAGTCTCATTAAGTTCACGGATTTTTCTATTCATTTTGATTAAATCTTTATCCTTAGCTCCAGTTTGGACTTGATCTTGTTGTTCCAGTGAGTCTAAGGACAAGAAATTAGGAGAATTTATTTCAGAGGATATTGATTTTCTAGGATCAACTCGAGGGGAATCAGTGATTGAGCTATTATCTTTTGCAAATAATTGAGATTGTTTATTCAAAAGTGAACTTATATCTTCACTACCTCCAGTCACTGGTAACAAAGGATCAGAATCTTTCAATATCGATGAAGAATCGTCATTCAGGATAGATACTATACTATGTTTTCTTCCGACTGAAACTTGTTGTGGTTGTTGTGCAGTTTTTCCCGAAGCGCTGAACCATAAGGACTGCTTGTTGGACACAATTACAGAAGGCTCCAAAGGTACTAACGAAGGTGAGTCAAGTGCAGCTGTGTTTATATTACCCATACTTGCTAAACTCAACGGTGAGCCAATCACTGGAAGACAATGTTCACTTGCAATACTGCTACCTCTGTTGCTTTCATTTCTTGTAAAACTATAACCAAACGCTTCAATTTTATATAAATTGATTAATTTATAAATTTCACCAACAGTGTCCAACTTTCGCTCATTGAGCTTTAAAGTTGAAGCGTTGATTTCAATATCATTGTTTGGTGATAAAAATAGTTTCAAAATGTTTTGAGTAGAAATATTTTCTGGCGGATAATAAAATTTTAAGCTAATTTCACTATCTAATTTTAAACAAGACCATAATAATTCACTAGGAGAGATTGATTTTCTTTTTTCCATTTCATGTAATTCCCAGCGAAGTTTTGGTATTTCATTTTCAAAGATCTCATCTTCTATCGAACATTGTATCAAATCATCATTAAATAAATGTTGTTGTTTATTGATTAGTGTCTTAATGTTCCTTAACAAGTGAGAATTTTCAAATAAATAATCCTTGTCATCTACGAAGTCTTGTATATCGAATTTGAACCACTGAGAAATAAACTTTACTGGCAGCTTTAAAAAACTAAGAGATGTGTTCGGAAACAACCCATATATCAAAGTATAGATTTTCCTGCATTGCTTGAGCCTAAATTGACCTCCATTAATATTATCATATATTATCGGCCAATTTACTTCTTCTTTGTCCTTTTCTAATATTTTAATTGACGAGTTTCCCGATTCAATATCATCAATCAATTGAATTTTAGGAAAAAAAGACTTGAAAGATTCAAAAACTAACTCGTCAAGTTTGGTTATTGTTTCTTCATACTTCAAGCTAATAAACCTTTGTAAATCCATACTATAGCTTAAAAATCTCAACAAAATTATAATTTTCAAAGGTATTAAAACTCTCATTTTTTTCAATGGAAAATTGGGTACTAAAGTAACAAACAAAATCAATGCATAATTTAGTATAATAACATCGTGGTCAAAAAGTAAGCATTCACAAATAGATTTGAACAAACCTGTTCCAAAAGATTTCCTTAAATCAACCTTGAATTCACCTTTATTCCAACTTTTATTATTAACAATTGTTAGCATCTTTGTCCTGAGATCTTGTTGAATAATACTATTTTGATTCCTACAATCAGTTGCTATCACTATATCACACAAAGTTCGAAAATAACTTGGGGTCTCATTCGGAGAAAGAAGACTATCAGATTTCAAAGTTTCTAGACTCATGACGTTAGATTGCTGGTTTATTAAATTCATTAGTAAAGACATTGCTTCAAGCCTCACAACTGGTTCTTTTATGAAATCATTGAATATTTCGAATCCGATTGCAGGCTCATAAAGTAAAAATTCCAAAAGCAATGGTCGGATGTTTAAATTGATGAATCTTTTTGCTTCAAAGGACTCCATCAGTTTTATTTCATCTATATTTTCATTACGAGATTCAATATTGCTTGCACTGCTATTTTCAGAAGTCATAGTTCTTGGGGCGCTTTTGGTTTTGATTGTCAACTTTTTTGATACTTTAATAATCACAATATGATCTTTTTGATAAAAATTCAAAGAATTATTGAAATATAAGTTGAGTAATATTTTGAAAATTAAGGCTGAATTTCTAATTCTTAATTTATTTAGTGTTTCATTTATATTTTTGCTTTCTGGAGCCTGATTATCCATTCTATGATGACCCATCAGTAACAAAGATTTCAAAAAAAATCTTGAAACAAGGACTAGTGAATTTTCGATCCCAGCGGAATTCAAAGCATAGGTCAAACATTGATTTAACCAATATAATAACGATTGAAAATCAATAATATAGGGTATCAAAAGCATCATTATATAAATGAATGCCACCTGGTTTTGTTTATTTCTCTGTGTAAATTTTGCGTATAATTGATATAAATCATTGCTAATGAAATCGGGGTCACGAAGGGTTTCGAGAAAAGCGTCATTATCTAATTGAGATTTGAATAGTGAAATCGACGATTCAAGCGATTCTGGAAGGGGTAGCTTTAGTATTTCCTGAGAATCGTTGTTATTGAATGAAGATTCTATAGATTTCAAAAGGGTTTTTCGAAGCGTTGCTGCATCACTTTTATCACTCATCTTGGGAATCTTTGATCAAGAGTGAAGATATCAAAAGAAATGAATTTATAAATATTTCAAAGGTTTTTCTTTCCTTGTAAGAACCTCAGCAAGTGGATGTTTTTTTTTATTCTTTTTATTTTCTGTTTTACGAAGTCCTGAAGTGTAAGGCTGATTTTCAAATTATAATTACAGATTTGTGATAAGCAAACTTTAGCTTATTCTTTTTTTTTTTTTTTTTTTATTGCAGTAAAAAATTATTGTGAAAAAAAACGGATTTTTTTTAGCCGTTCAAAAAAAATGAAATGAAAACAAAGTAAGGCCATCCCATCCCCATTCATACGGATATCTAATAATTGACTGTCAATAATAGTAACAGTTTCTAATGGCGATAAAATAAAGTAAAATAAAAATAAAAAAAAAAATTTTTTTGAAAAAAAGAAGTTATTAGATTGCCTCTTTTCTTTAAGAATAAATATTTTGTTTTAGATTCACCCAAGCAATGAGAGGGTTGTTGTGTTGAACTTCCTCCACCCTGCCCTATATTCCTACTATGAAGGTGGAGAATACAAAAATAATTATTATTAAAATAAGATCCTTTACAAACAAGCTTTGTTCAACAATACCATATGTAATGATTACTTCTTTATTTATTTTTTGAATAGCTTATCTTCATTAACAGTTATTCTAAAATTCAATTCATTGGTTCGTAAATCAAACACTAAAAGAATTCTGGTTTCTCCTTGTAAGGCATCAAATTGTACTTCAAAATCGGAGATATTTAACCGTTAGTAAAAGCTCTTTTCTTTCTGTGCAAAAAATAGAGCCCAGGCAATGGTTGTCAACCATCTCTTTAGCAAAGTACCAGACAATATTGATTGTTTCTAAAGTTGTTGACTTACACATTTAAAAATAGTAAACAAAGAAGACAAAGCATTGAAGAGTAGAAACTAAAAATGTAGAAAAGGAAGGGAAAAAAAGAGACCAAAGTCACCTCAATAATAGATCACCCAGAGATATAAAGCCAAATTTTGAGGAAATAAAAAGAAAAAGAAAAGAAAAATAAATGTATAAATAAATATATGTGTATATATAAACAAAAAACAAAACATATATAATATGCAGTTTCAGGAAACAAAAAGAACAATCACGATGTGGCAATATTAGCTAAAAAGTTTTGACCAATTCTTGATTTTTCTTGGTGATATCATTAGTTAAACTCTCCAATTCTTGGAACTCTGGATCATTTTCAAAAATCGAGTATTTATTTTCTTTTCGTTCTTGTTTGATTCTCATTCTTCCTTGTCGAACCATATTGTAATCCAATGGGAAACTTTCTAAAGGTTCACAATACCCCAATATTATTGGTTCGGGACTGAAATGAACCTTCTTCTCTTCAAGAGTATTTTTGATGGTTGAGAGGTGTTCATGTTTCGAAGAATTAGAGGTAGCAGCAGACATGGCTGCAGAATTCGATTTAGTGATTTAAGCAAAATGAAGAATACAAGAAATAATCACTTAAACATCACTATTTAAGAAAAAAATTCTTCAAGAACCTTTATATCGATAAATACGCCTGTAAAACCCAACTCATTTGAGGCTTCTATCGCTCTCATACAAAACCAACCACGAGAGTTAGAGAAAAAAAAAAAAAAAGGTTACGAAGCACCAACACCCGTAAAGCGTATTCTTTGATAGTAGTTATGATGACATAAACAAAAGGGAAGTTGAGATCATCTCCTACAATGATCTACAGTACATTAACATTTTTTTTTTAAAATGAAATAACTAACATTATATTATTCCTATACTATCAAAACGGCGACACAATCTATAAAGAAATTTAAGCAGTCAAGAAGTATTCTGGGAATTCAGAGATGTTTCTGCTCAAAGAACCCTTCTTTGGTAAAAATTTGACGAAAGCACCATCATCTTTAACTTCGTTAGCGTTTCTTTTAGCCAAGTAGTCAGCTCTGTCCAAGTTGGTGAACCCCCATTTTTTAGAGATAATAATTCTTTGTTGACCTGGGAACTTGTATCTAGCTCTTCTCAAACCTTCAATAGCAACATCTTTGTTGTTGTCTCTGGTTCTACAAGAGAAGATAATTTGACCAATGTTAACACGAGCAGCCAAACCGTGTGGTTTACCCCAAGCACCTCTCATACCTTGTTGCAATCTATCGGCACCGGCACAAGACAACATTTTGTTAATTCTCAAAACGTGGAATGGGTGGACTCTGACTCTCAAGTGGAAAGAATCTCTACCAGAAACTTTGGTAATGTATTTGTTAGCACAAATACGAGCAGCTTCAAGAGCTTCGGAAGACAATTGTTCAAGTTCGTTAGAGACTAAATGAATACACAATGGGAATTCATCAACAGTAGCCTTCTTTCTACCCAAATCATAAATTCTGATTTTAGCGTCTGGGACACCTCTGTTGTATCTAGACTTTGGGTATGGTTTGTTTTTACAATATCTGTAACATCTAGCTGGCTGTAAAAGTGTTAGTAAGAAACTCTATTTGTTTAAAAAATATCTTAAACTATCTTCGATTGCTCTTTGCTCTTAAAGTGAAAAATTATTGATGATTACAAATTTGAAAAATTCAGGTGTTATGCAAATAAACAAATGAGAGATATTGAACGACTTGATGTAAAGCTTTGAAGATATAGTTGATAATGGAATAAACTTCATATTATTAATTTGCTTTATTTCAGTAGTTTTATTATTTTTTTTTTGTTGAAGAATCCATTTGAACATATTCTCATACTTTTATTCTGCCTTCCTCTAAATAATTATGGTTGATTTTTTTTTATTCTTCTAAACATTTTCCAAATTTTAGACTATTGGTGTCGATTTTTAGCACAATCATTTTATTAAGAGTCTTATTAATTTCAAACATGTAAAAACATACTCTTCTGGCCATTTTGAACTGATTTTCTTGATGATATTAGTTAAAAATTTACCTGTTGATACTATGCTACTGCGGTGGGAATTTGAAATGCAATTTTTTTTTCTTTGCAATTTTTCTGATCGCACCTTGAAGAAGACTTATACCCGGGTAAGTAGATGATTATTCTTTTCGAAGCTGACAAATTGAGAAAAAAAGTGGCGGATACAACAAATCAGCTGATATAATATAGGGCATAAATATTACACACGTGACTTATGCCTGACTATCGTCTACTGAAAATTATATGAACTGTCAAAATTTTTACCATTTTATGTTCCTCACTACAAATTATTGTGAATTCAATTGTTTACTAACTCAAATTAACCTGTCAAATATAAGATAATCTGGGGTTTGACGTAAGTTGAAGTGTTATTAAATCATATCCTGAAGAGTTCACGTTTGTGCTGATTTCTTCTACATTCTTCTACATTCTTTCTTTTTCATTTTTGCTTTCAAGTATTTCTACAATACAATAAGTGAGTGTTTTCATCGCATGTTTCTCGATAGACTCAGCTTTTTTTTTTTTTAGAGCCCTATATGTGGCGTTTTGATAAAGTCATCAGGTTATTGGTTACTGTAAATAAAAAGTATTTGTAATCATAATCAACTATATTGAAAATCCATTAGTAATTCAACAAATGAATGGTAAGTAAATAATCATGAGTATTAGTAATACAACAAACTGTAGTAAGTATATGCCATGAATATTAGTAATCTGCGTATGTTGAAACCAAATCTCTAACAAAAAGGAGAAAAAAAACCTTTTGAAAGCAAAAAGATATTCATGGGAGGATTAAACTCGCCCAGATTATAATGATTAGTTAATATATACGTCTTTCATCTACAAATCTGTCATCTACATATTTAATAGAAATAATAAGACGAAAGGATAGCAATATTTTATTTTTTTTTTTTTGTTGTTGATGATTGATTGACTTGGAAATAGATATTATTGACAAATGACACACTTACTCCAAAAAAATCTCAAAAGTATTGGTCAAGACTGTAAATCCTGAGTAAATTCTAAATGAAATAGTTTGCAATACAAAAAAATACATTGACTTTTATCAAGAATATATTTGAAGGTATGGTATCAAATTCTTGAAACATATAAAAAAAAAATACTTTTGCTTGATGCAGTCTCAAATTTGTTTGAAACAGTTGTTTATTTTCTATATGTAATTTTGCAAAATAATAGAAAAGGCAGCTTATCTAATGTTATTAAGGTTGTTTAACTGGGAGATTTATTGGTTAGTTTTCGTCCAATCACAATTTCCAGATTAAACTACTTTTTTCCTACTTCAAAATAGTATATTAACTAATTCTTTAAAATTCTGTTGGCATAAAATTTAGCGCATCCTAATTAAACCCCAGGATTTTGTGTCAAAAAAAAAAAAAAAATTAAAAAATTAAAAAATTAAAGAAAAAAAACGGATGTAAACAGTAGGTAATATTAAATTTCGAGTGAGATCTTCCCTTTCCCCCCCTCCTCCTCCTCTACTTTCCTGTCGATTAGTACTTTTGTTTAACTGAATAATTATGCTATGGGCTGAAAACAACAACAAAAAAAAAAAAAAAAAAAAAATCACTTTCCAGCATATTTATCTACTATGATTAATAAAAGATAGATCTAAAGATTTAGAAGGAAGTGCCGTTATGTGCCCTGGGACGGACTTGCTCTTTGTCTTTTCGAAAATCCCACCCACTAATGATTGCCCGAATAGTCTATGCAAATTGATTACTATGAGTTCTATTTTAATTACTCTCATTCACAAAATTATAAACCATATATCACCAAAATTATTAAAGAATTGATACCCATAAGTTGAAAAACATTGATATGGCTTCAGTTTATAAAACCGAAAACTCTTACAATTTGTTGCTAAACTTGCATTCTCCGGATGCTGATAAACAGGAATTTAGTGATAAAGATAACGATGATGAGCAACCAAATATTACAGAAAAGGAACATTCTGTTTTAAAGAACTCTTTTGCAGAAATATCCAATACATCTGTAACAAAATCTTCCATGAAATCCAATGAACGATGGGTTAATATGGAATTAACAGATATGGGTAAATCTATGTTTTTAAATTACCCATTATCAGATGATACAAGAGATTTAAAGTTATCTAGTATCAAATCAGCAATTAATTCAAACGATTTAAAGCTTTTGTCAAATTTGGCAGTTTCTGGCGAAGGATTATTTAACAGTGAGCTTCGTTCTCAAGTATGGCCATTATTTTTAGGAATTTTTAATATCGATGATGCAAAATTATCTGCATTTGATCACGAATCAGCTTCATCTCATAAAGATGAACATCAAGTTGTTTTAGACGTCAATAGATCTTTCACACATTACCCAAAAGATAAAGACATATCTTCACTTCGAGAGAATTTGAAAATTTTGATTTTTAAAGTCCTTCGAAAATATCCAGACTTGTGTTATTATCAAGGATACCACGACATTGCTCAATTAATATTATTAGTATTTGAAAACGATATAGATAAATCATTTGTTTTTCTTGAAAGATTAACGTTATTACATCTTAGAGATTATATGATGCCATCTATAGGCCCTTCAATTAGTCATTTAAAATTGATTTTGTTGGTGATTTTTCAAAAAGATTACAATTTCTTCAAAATTTTAAACAAATTTGAACCGTATTATTCCCTATCCTCTATAATCACTTTATTTACTCATGATATCTCTGATTATGAAGATATTTGCTATGTCATGGACTTTTTATTTGCTTCCACCCTGAATAACAATAGTATCATTTATAACTCCATTTATTTATATTCAGAATTCTTACTTACCAATAAGTCACACATCTTAAACTTAATTTTCGAAAATATTTATAATAAAATTCAGACAACGGACGATAATTCAAGTATGTCTAACTCTTCCTTCTTGAGTGAAAATGGTATGATGAACGACAGTGTGATGACAAAAGTAACCGATATAACCGATGATTCGGCGGATAATGTTGATGAAAAGCTCCCAACTAAAGATCTGTTCGAAGTAACTGAAAGTCAATATCGTAACACATCATCTTTATCCAACAGTGATTTTTTCGGGTACGATGACAATGATATTGAGTTGATCAACTATGACTACTTACACAATATTTTGACAAAATTAGTTGCCAATTATACCGACAAAAACAGAACTAATGGCAATAATAAAAAAGCTTTATTTGAAGTTTTCGCTAGAACTGATGAATTGATCAAAAAATATCCAATTTCCGATCTAATTGAGGAGACCAGAGAGTTGAAAACATTTTCGAAAGCTCCAACTTCAAAATACCAATTAGAAGTTTTCCTTGGTAATTATTCTGTTTTGAAAAATACTTCAAAATATTTTGCGAATTATCATGATAATATTGGCGATCTGCTTAATGAAAGAAAAAAATTGAATGAAAGTTTTGCACTCAACAATGCTAATTTAGACGAATCAGAAATGTCAGAAAAAACATTAGTAGATGAAAAAAATGATATGGAGTCTGCTGCCAATATTTTAATAGAGCAGAGTTGTGCAGAAATTAATAGAGAGAAAATGGAAGCCTCCAAACGTTTACAACGAATTGAAGAAGCTGAAGAAGCAGCTCGTACCATGAAAGAAAACTACAGATGTCGAAAGACACCCAAGACAATTTATGCACTCATTACCCAAACAAATAGAAAACTCATCAAATACTTCAATCACAACAAGCTCATAAAATTTGGCGTCGCAATTGGAATAATGTCTATATTACTCAATATCTATTTCAAGCATTCTTTGTATAAAAGCAGTGTTTCCCCAAGTTGGCACGATCTACAGCATAACATACGTAACTTGGGAACTAGATCTTATATTGGTATTCCACTGGTTATTATGGATAATGCTGGATCAGACTTTAGATTGGCGAATGTATTTCAAAGATTTCATCAATAATGAATGTTGTTATTAGATATTGTTATGATGTATGCTTTTTTTTTTTTTTCTGCTGAGTTTTATTACTAGGGAAATTTCCCAAGTTGTATGAATTATGAATTTATTATTCTTTTTTTTAAAATTATTGTTTTGTTCGTTGTTTTTTTTTTTTTTTTTTTTTTTTTTTTTTTTTTTTTTTTTTTTTTTTTTTTTTTTTTTTTTTTTTCTTTTTTTTTT
>JASTUB010000332.1:0-18920 GCA_031124825.1 Saccharomycopsis vini
TGTAAATATAAGTGTTATAACTTTCTTTTCTAGCCTTTGTTCTTTTTTTACCTTCACCAGAAGTAGTTGGGGCAGTTCTTTTAGCAGCAGGCTTCTTAGAAGCTGGGGCTTTGGAGGCAGGTTTTTTTTCAGCTTTTGGAGCCATTATGAATAAATATTAACGATTGATATTTAAATGAGAATAGACAGTAACGATTTGATGCCAGGTTAATTATCAACACTTCGAGAGATATTTAGTTCGCTATTTATAAACATTCCTTTTTTTTTTTAATTTTTTTTTAAATTTCTATGTGGCTAGATCTAATTGGGAAGCGGGTGCAACCTGAGGGGAGTTTAATGCATTTTTTATTATTATTGAAGTGAAAAGGTTATTTATGAAGAAAAGCTTGTCTTTCGCACCGTGCCAAAAAGTTTTCAAAAACGCCGAAGTTTTCAGCACTGCATATTACCGGGTCACTCTTAGTGCAATGAGGAACTATCATAACTCAGTATACTTCAGAACTTTTAGTGGCAAAATAAAGATGATCAGTAATTAATAACACATATATACTGACTGAGCCGTTCCTTTTTTTTTTTTTCCACTTTTTTCTAAGGAAAGAGTTAATTTAGTAATACAGCATTTGTCAATTTTTGGAATCCAGTTATTCTTTTAAACATTATTTATCTAATAGTTACAATTAAATTATTATTACAATGACTGGTGGTAAAGGCGGTAAAGCTGCTTCTTCTAAACCTTCTCAAACACGATCATCTAAAGCTGGTTTAACTTTCCCAGTCGGTAGAGTTCACAGATTACTTAGAAAAGGTAATTATGCCCAAAGAGTTGGTTCTGGTGCTCCAGTGTACTTGACTGCTGTTCTTGAATATTTGGCTGCTGAAATTTTGGAATTGGCTGGTAACGCTGCTAGAGATAATAAAAAGTCCAGAATTATCCCAAGACATTTACAATTGGCCATTAGAAATGATGAAGAATTAAACAAATTGTTAGGTCATGTTACAATTGCTGAAGGTGGTGTCTTACCAAACATCCATCAAACTTTGTTGCCAAAGAAATCAAGTAAACCAACAAAAGAATCCCAGGAATTGTAATAGAGTTAAGTTCAGTTACATTTGCTTGGTTTTTTTTTTTTACTTTTTTTTTGTTTCGTATTTTTAATTTTTTTCTCGTTTCTTTGTATAATAGTTTCTAGGTTATATTTTTCTAATTATGTTTTTAATGGTAACTAATCGTGATGTTAAGTAGTATTCGAAACGTAGATAATACTGTGAGCATGGAGACTTGGGTTCTATGAAGTTCTTTGAAGTACAAAATTTTTCATATCGTTTATTATGCCTACGACTCAATTTTGCGCACATTAGGTTGAGAAATAAGCTGAGAGAAAAAACATGAATCGTAAAAGAATAATTAATAATAATAGTAACAATAATTATATGAAATAAATCAGTAAATAAAAAGGGGTGTGAAAAAAAATAAAAAGAAAAAATGGAGACATGAGAAATCAAGCAACAAAGAGTTGTTGCAAGGAAGAAAAAGAGATTGTTAAATATGATGAAGAGCAGGATGCCTGGGAGAAGTGATTGGGAGGGAAAAGAATAAAAAAGTCACTTAAGGAGCTGACATTTCAGGTTGGCTAATCACTGGGATATT
This sequence comes from Saccharomycopsis vini, assembly GCA_031124825.1. NCBI lineage: Eukaryota > Fungi > Ascomycota > Saccharomycetes > Ascoideales > Saccharomycopsidaceae > Saccharomycopsis > Saccharomycopsis vini. The sequence continues at coordinate 1,649 of JASTUB010000332.1, forward strand.
TTTCAATGATTTGATAGTTCAGAACTCTTGAGGTTGAGTTTGTAGTTGATGTGGCTGAGGTGGTTGTTGATGTTGCTGATGTTGTTGCGGTTGTTGATGTTGTTGTCCTTGTGGATTATGAAGATTTTGTTGCTGATTATTGTTGTAGTTTCTGTAATTATAACCTCCACGATTATAATTTCTATTATTATAATTTTTATTACCGTATCTTCCGCCGTTATTGTTTCTATAATCTCTTCTATTAGGGCCTCTACCATCTCTTCTATTCATATTGCTTTGTTTTTGATTTTCAAGCACTTGCAATCTCGCATTATCCATCACTTCGTCTGGTAATCTTAAGTATTTGATATGGTTACCTCTAACGTACATTTCAGGAATCTTGAGAAATTCTTCCCCATTTGCACTTGATTGAATGACGTCACTGAGACGAAGATTCATCCATGAATCACAAATATTTAATTTACCATTTAATGTTTCGCCATTTTTCAATTCAATCAATATTGGTTGATCTTTTGCAGAAGTCAATAGATAAAGAGGCAACTACAAGACACACAGTTAGTAAAAAAACTTGTGAAAACATTGTTGTAAGGGCATGAAAAAAAAAAGTAAAAATCAGAAATTAAGCCATTATTCAAGTAAATAAACTATACATACCATTTTGTTTACTCTTTGTTATTCAGTTTATCAATACCCTAGAGCTGTTTTAGTGGTTTTTTTTTTTTTTTTTTTTCCCTCTTCTTTTTCTCATTTATCTCTTCAATTCAGTGAAAATACCTAAACAGAGGGTTTGAAGAGACAGTTTTGACTACCCGGTCGTATCTTTTTATGTACAGGCTGAGAGACTATGTACTTGGAGTAATACAATGTCAACATTACAGCAGAAATGAGTGGATATAACCTCTGTCATAGACTAAATGCTATTGATAAAAAATATATATCAAAAATCTGAATCATCTGGTAAAAGCTAGATTTCAAATTTTTTAACGGCTTCACGCTCTGTGAATTAAAGCTTAGACTACTTCCGCAGGCGGTCAAAGTGCAAGAGTCAGTAGCTTACTGAAAAGATTAGAAGTCAGCAAGTTTAATTTTTCTAGAAGTAGGATAGCATTACTATTTCTTTTTAGTCATGATTGACCCGAGAACACTACGATTTGTCTTCGAGAAAAAAAAAAAAAAAAAAAAAAAGAAAAAGAAAAAATTACGGTACAGGTTAATAAGTATTAAAATAGTTTTGGAGAGAAGTCACCACAATCATTGGTTCCGGTTGTTAAGAGGTTTTTCTCTGACGAAATGATAAAATTCCGCACTTCTAGTTTTTCATATGTATTTTATAGCACTATTTCTATTTTTTTCTTATTATGTTTTTCTCATACACTTGCATCAAGCACAAACTCCATATATCTAAAGCTATAGGGATAGCAAGCTGTATTATTTCTATTTTCTATGAATAATTAATACTTATCATTCTAGACAATGTTCCTCAAAGTTGGGATGAAAAATTGCGCCCCGAATCAATTTTAAATTATATGCGTTTCACTATTATTTATTTCTACGTGGCTAACAGCTCATAGTCCTTGATGATACTCATTATTTTTGATGTGTTATAATAGAGTTCGGTATCTAGTATTTTAATTTCTTAACATACACAATCTGATGATGATGAAGGTTTGATGTTTGAGCGTAGGGGGTGTCCCACCTAATCGTATAACGTTCCAATGAATAGAGCGACACTAGCAGCCCTGGGATTTTAGGATGTTGATGCCAATCAATTTCTACTTTTTTCTTAACTTCTCTCACTCTTTTTTTTTCAATTTTTTTTATTCTCTTTCTTCCTTCGAAATATTGATTGTTGCTTCAATATTTTGTTTCACTTGCTCATACCAATAAATTTCGCTGGATTAACTGTTTTCCTTTTGTATATGAAACTTTTTGACAATAATATTTGAACAGATATACTCACCCAAGCAATGCTATAGATAGATCAAGCAATTTTACAAATTCTGCATTCATGATTGATAGGATTTAGCATCAAGTTTCTCTCATTTTCCTTTTCTCTGAAGAACTCAATAATACTGAGTAGGTGTTATACATGATGAAGCTGATAATTAGTAAACGAATGAATGAATTATACTAATAGATTTTAAAGCAATTAACCAATTCTATCAGCTGTCAATCAAATCGAGGGGGGCGGAAACACCCCTAGATATCGGGGGATCCCAGTCTATAGACTTGCAAGGTTACGGTGCACTTTTGTTTTAATTGGCTTTTTTTTCATGTCTCTCACTTATGGGTTACAAAATTTTTTGCGGTGATTTACACTCATCAATTTGATTTTTCCCGCCACATCACTATCTACCCTTCTACTCAATCAATATTCAAAAAAAAAAGCAATAATCTATCTTTATTATCATTTGAAAAAAAAAGGAAAAGAGTATCAATCAAAGAATAATAGAAAAAAAAAAGGGGATTATCTAATTACAAACAATATATAATGTCACAACAAGAAATCAATTCTGATGGCTTTACAGGTAAGCAATCAGCTCTGGATGATGTGAAACAGGTGGAAAATAAAATTTTTCTTGTCGAGCTTTGGGAATCAATTTTTACTCCTGGTACTTCAGCAGCATTAATTAAAGCAACTCATGGTTCTTTTATTTCTTTGATTTGTATATTTATTATTTTAGTTTTTATTTCTCTGCCAAATGTTCGTTTTCACTTTATTAATTTGTTGTTAATTTCAATTGCTTTCTATGCTGTTGTGGTTTGGTTTATTAGCGAGATTAACAAGGTTAAGGAGGCGGAAGAGAAGGAAGCTTCTAGCAACAAAAATAAGAAAAAAGCAGAATAATGCATTTTGTCGCATATTTCACAGGAACGGTGCTCGTATGCATTTTTTTCTATTACTATATAAGCAGCCCGACCCCCCCGTTACTTTTCATGTTTTCCGCATCGAAAAGGTTGTTTTTTATCTCAGCGTATTGGTTGGTCACGTGGGGTCTCAGTTTTTATTGGCACATAAACATCAGAACACCACTCACACCCAGACACTTCAATATCATTTGGACAGTTTATGGATTTTCTTAACCGTCCTATTATATACTGTACTACATACCGCTATTTCTCAATAAAGGTTGATTAATTTTTTTCAATAATTTCGAATCCATCCAATACCATAACGATTCTTGTGTTTCTTAAGCCATAATGTCACTTCAGTTACCTACAGCAAATCTTGATTATGTTGAGAAAAAGCCTGTGCTCACTGACAATGACAATCAAAAATCAACTTCTGGCAACCAGTTATCCTCTGGTGTTTCGGTTGATCATGAAGTTCCTGATGATGCTGGCACTTCTGGCATTCTTCCAACATTACAAAATATTGTCGCCACCGTGAACTTGGATTGTCGTTTGGATTTGAAGACCATTGCTTTGCACGCTCGTAATGCTGAATATAATCCAAAACGTTTTGCCGCCGTGATCATGCGTATCAGAGAACCAAAAACTACTGCCTTGATTTTTGCTTCTGGTAAGATGGTTGTAACCGGTGCAAAGTCAGAAGATGATTCTAAATTGGCTTCAAGAAAATATGCAAGAATCATTCAGAAATTAGGGTTCGATGCCAAGTTCACCGATTTCAAAATTCAAAATATCGTGGGATCCTGTGATGTTAAATTTCCAATCAGATTAGAAGGTTTGGCATTCTCACACGGTACTTTCAGTTCTTACGAACCTGAATTATTCCCTGGTTTAATTTATAGAATGGTTAAACCAAAAATTGTCTTGTTGATCTTTGTTTCTGGAAAAATTGTTTTGACTGGTGCAAAGCAAAGGGAAGAAATCTACGCTGCATTTGAAGCCATTTATCCCGTGTTGAGCGAATTCAGAAAACTATGATTTTACAGACACAATATAACACTAATATTGTATAGATTACTTTTGCCTCTTGCTCAACAACCTTTTTTGATCATGTTAGTTGCTCAATAGTTGAGCGCTTTTGGTCATCAATACCTTGGACGAAAATCACATTGTGTTATTTTTTAGTCTTCATATTTTCAAAATTTCTTTCTTTCCTCTTTCTTTCCTCTTTTTTTTCTCTTTGGTTAGTTCTCATTATGTATTTTATTTCATTTTTATTGTTGAGTTGGTGTTCCTTGGTTTCAAGTCATTGCTTTTATTTTTTAATTTTCACCTTTTTATTTTTAACATTCTGTTGTTAATCACCTGCATAAATTTCTTTTTTGCAGGCTTTACATGTTGTATTCAACATGATCATATTTCAGATGCATTTATTACCTTTGAAATTTATTACCTTTGAAATCTCTTGAAAAAAGATTTGCATTCTTTTTTAAAATTTTTGTCATGACCTTATTTTTTCTCAACACATTTATGTCGAAGTTGAGTATCTTATGAACCTCAAAGCATTGAGAGTACACAAACTTCTGGCATTGTATATGCCACGATACTATAATCAAAATCTTTTTAACGAAAATAGCAAATACCAATGTAAGTATTATTTAAAGGACTGGTAGCACATAGTATCATTCATATCAATGACTTCTTTTGCCAGTAATGTTAGATACTCGTGTCTACTTAGTAAATACTACATTTTGTTTTATTTTTTTTTTTAAAAAATAAGAAGTAGACCGTAAATTCTATATTGCATCAGATGCTTTGAAAAAACAAAAACTAAAAATAAACACATACATTCATAGAAACCCAATTTAAATCTCTTCATCATCAATAAGCGGCGTTTCCATCTCCTCTTCAACTCTAACTGGTATTATAAATGATTTTTCTTCCTTTAGACCTCGTGCATCTACTTCATCTTTCGTAGTTATATCAACTGGCTCATCCTCAGCATTCCTAATTCTTTGATTTAATTCATCCTCATCAACAATATCAAATTCGTCTTCCTTTTCCTCATAATCCACATTCTCTTCTATTTCAGCAAAATCTGGCGCCAAAGCGCTCCATTTCTGAGATACTATGTTGTTCCATAGATAGATGAATCCTGAATCAAGCCCATTCGCAACGATTGTGCATCTTTTGAAATTCCAATCAATATCAAATAGCTCTTCTTTAGGACCTTCAAGAACTTTAATTAACGAACCCATTGTAGTTTCCCACATATAGACGTCATGGGCCCCAGAACCATACGTTGAGGCAATTAAATAATCACCATTATGATTCATAAATATAGAATTCCATTGAAGTCTATTCACCACATCTTGATACTTGTGTTCAATTTCAAATTCGTCATCATCACGAGCTTGCTTATCATACGTGTTGGGGCCTCCTTCCTCAGTTATTTCAGCCTCTTCTGCTTTAATATAATTCGAAACAAACTCTTCTGGTATTGTTAACTGACGAATGACTCTATCAGAACAGTTCGCAAAAATCTTCATATTCTTTTCACTAATAATAATTTGCTTAACATGTGAGCCGCAAACTTTTTGAGAATAAATTGTCTTAAAATCACCATTACCAACATTCAAAATTACATTCAACCAGCCTTTTGCTGTTCCCATAAAGATGAGTTTTCCGCCGAAGCCAAAAGTTACACTTAATGCTAGATCTTTTGCCTTTTTCCTTTTTTTAGTGTCAGGTATACCATCAGATTGGTCCAATATCCCATCTTTGTTATTCTTTTCTTGATCCTGGTAGGGTTCTGTCGGTAGATTATATATTTTTGTGTTATTTTCATCAGACCAATCAACATAGACTGGATTGGCATTAAACATAGTCAGTATGAAAATATATTCGTTGTTAGGATGCATTTCAGCTTTCCAAATTGCACTGTCAAATATTATTTCACGTATTACTTTCCTTGTCTCAAGATCCCAGAGCAAAACTGAACAATCAGTACTGGCACTCAATAGATATTGACCACACCGTGTCCATTGGAGTGATTGAATAACGCCTGTATGTTGAGAAAGTGTAAATAATGGATTGTGTGTGTCATTATCGAATATACAAATGCTACCACTCACTAAGCCAGAAGCTAAGTAATCGCCTTTGGGATTGAATTTAAGGAATCTGGATTGACCATACAGCAAGCTATGAGTGAGAGTTTCTGGATACTCTTTTGCGACTTCAAAGGGGTCTAGAAGTAAAAGATTCATCTTTTCATTATGGCTTTACCTAAGAGTTTCGTTTATGTTGAAATGATGCTTCTAATAAAATTGCTGATCAAAAATTTGGCGTAAAACGAAAGGGGCATTACGAATCGCTCATAACCAAGAAAATTGCACAAAAGAATACTGGAAAGATCGATCACCAGAAAGTCTTATGATAGTAAGTAATTGGGAGGTTTAAACGTTTTTACCGATGTATTTTGTATAATAAAACTTTCAAATTTTTTTTTTTTTTTTTTTTTTTTTTTTTTAAATTCTTTTTATTTTTTTTTTATTTTTCATTTTTTATTTCATTCTTCCCAAGTACTATTATGATTGTGGACTCTACACTGCTTTCAATAATATTTTTCTTTCTTCAGACAACAAAAGCCTTGTTCACCATTTTTGATGATATACTTTCTCAACCAAAGGTATGTAACCTCTTGAAATCATATATACACGTTTGTTCCTTTCGCTTTTTTTTTTTCATCAAGCACAATATTAACGAGCTTTTGATAGTTTGACATTCATTACTTAGGTACTCCTGTCAGCTTTGAAGAGTCGCGCAGGCTTCTTCAATCTTCTGAAAATGGATCGTATGAGTTGGTCAGCGCACCTTTTAACAACTCATATGCCAACAAATACATTTGTTTAATACCAACTGCTCAACCTTACAATGAACCAGGTTCCCGCTTATCACTGGGGATAAATTTTCAGGAATTGAAACAAAATGCTACAGATTCAATTAAAGAAGCAATGAATACTTTGAACGTACAAGTAACTGACGGGGATGGTCAGTTTATTGAATCATGTTTATATCGAAGAATTGATTATTGGACGTATCATTATTGTTACAAAAAATCAATAATCCAGTTTCATGAAATGAAAGGACAGAATCATAAAATTGATCCTAATGCACCTTCTTATAATCTTTCAAGATCTACAGAATTGACTGCACAGAATGTGCAATTGCTTTATAGCGATTTTGGATTGAGTGTTGTTCAGCATACTTTAGGAGGCGACATTTGTGACTTGACAGGAAAAGAAAGACGAGTTGATGTGAGATATGTTTGCGGTGAGATTCTAAGGATAGTAGATATTAAAGAATATAAAACTTGTGGATATGAAATGGTTATATCTGTCCCTCACCTTTGCAGTTTAACCGCCTTCTCACACCAAGCTAATGAAAAAGTTAACCGAATTGAGTGCTCTCCGGTGATAGATAATACGATAATAGAAATAGAAAAAAAGACAGAAATTAACGATAATGAAAATGAGGATTCATCAAGTAAATGGCTTCCTGAAAGGTTGAATTTGGATGATTTTAATTTAGAATCTCTTGGCTTGAATCTTTTTTTGGGAAAATTAAAAAATAATACAGAAAATCAACCATATATACTTGTTTCTTCAGATCATATGTTGATCAGTCATTTGAATGTTAACTTGAATGAGTTAGGCTTGGCCTGGTGGCACGGATTCGACAGAAACAGGATGGGAGTTAAACCTGCCAATGTTAAAACTATAACTTGGGTGTCAAGATTGTTCAATTTCAAAGGCCATAATATCGGTACAGTCACCTTCAAGAAGGAAGAGAGTGGTGGTGCTTTTATTTCGGTTGCGGAACCCAAAGAAGAAGACTTATCTATTGAGAAAAACATTATTTCTTATGAAGAGATCCCATCTGAGAGTGAGCCAAGTAGGTCTAGTGCACCTTATTATATCCAACAAGACACTGTAGATCTTGTTAGTACTACAGATATTGAAGAAGCAATGCGAGTTATTGAGCACGATGAATTATAAGCTTCTTTCTTTTTATTTTTTTATTTTTTTTTTAGATACCTTTCTATTTTTTTTTCGCACTTCAGCAGTGATTTTTATGCCAAATATAAAAATCAGGTTGTACGCAACTCACAAAGGGAATAGGCGTCAGAAGAAAGCCACATTGAACATTTATATTGTAGTTAAAGGTAGGCAATATTTAAAGCTTATAGCATCTAAAAATAGCAATAATCGACACAATTATATAATTAGCCTTTAGACTACCTGAATTAATATAGTACATAAACGAAATAATAAGAGGCTGTGTAAGTGGGAAAAAAAAAATACTGTTTCATCATCAATAGAATATTTCGGCTTGTTACAGTTCATTCCAACAACACTTTTCTAATTTCATAGTACAACAATAGTCAATTAATCAGTTCCATGACTTGGAGCAAGTAACATCTGAGATCCGAGATGATTTTCTGGTTTTTCATGATTTTATTTTATTTTTTTCTTTTTTTTTTTTTTTTTTTTTTTTTTTTCCCGCTTACGTTTCCAATTTTATTTTTACTTTTTCTTTTGACCAAATGTTTATTCTGATCTTACAGGACAGGAAAAAGTAAAATACAAAAAACAAAAAAAAAAAAAAAGAAGAAAAAAATACAAACAAAAATCAGCGTACTAATCAAAACCTCCTTTTTCAATTATCAATTATACACACAATAGAAAGGCCATAGATTTTATAATAGGGATATCCACATTGTTTTACCAAACCTTGAAAGTTTCGGCTGTGATAAATATATTATAATGTCCCGCCAGGACCCATTCGACTACAATAAAAATTATGCTGACAGTGATTCAAAGAAATATGATATCGATCTAGTGAATTTGTCCTCTGAACCACATCAGAACTCAGTAAATAGCACTTCTCAGAATTTGATCGATGTTGATGGTTTCAATACAGTATATCAGTCTCCATATGACAATGGTGATAATTTTTACCAGTCAAATAACAATAACAATTATGGTAGCCAGTTACTTGATCCGAATAAAAACAAAATGTACAGCACTAATAGTGTAAATACACTGTATTCAAACCCATTTAATGACTCAAACAGACTAACACCTAATGACATTGATGATCGTTCAACGTTGTCTTCAAGAAATGGTGAACAGGTAAATCCATTTGTTTCTACCGAAGCAAGGGCCAGGATTCCAAGCAGTCCTTCATTGAAAAGCTCAAACGTCAATACACAAACATCTAAGAAAATTGATATAAGGCATATTATCAACAAGTTAATGGGTAAAGATGATACTGACTATTCAAAGTTAGGTCCAAGAGAAATTTTGTTGAATGAACCTCAAGTTGCTCAACATAAATCCAATCATGTTTCAACAACGAAATATAATGTGGCAACTTTTTTACCAAAGTTTCTCTTTCAAGAGTTTTCCAAATATGCCAATTTATTTTTTCTCTTCACGTCTTTGATCCAACAAGTTCCAAATGTTTCTCCAACAAATAGATATACAACAATTGGCACTTTACTTGTTGTCTTGTTAGTTTCAGCGGTCAAGGAAATTATGGAGGATGTTAAAAGAGCTAATGCTGATAAGGAATTGAATTATTCCCAGGCAAGAGTATTAGATCCTTTGTCAGGTAGGTTTATTGAAAAAAATTGGTTGGATGTTTCTGTGGGTGATATTATTAGAGTGGAAAGCGAAGAACCTTTTCCAGCTGATTTAATCTTATTTTCTTCTTCAGAACCAGAAGGTTTATGTTATATTGAAACTGCAAATTTAGATGGGGAAACAAATTTAAAAATCAAGCAATCACTACCTGAAACATCAAACATGGTTAACCCAAATGATTTGACAAAATTACATGGTAGACTCCAGTCTGAACAACCAAACTCTTCGTTATATACTTATGAAGGTTTGTTTGAAATGTTGGATTCCCAATCTGGCCAAAATATTGAAATTCCTATTAGTCCCGAACAAATGCTTCTTAGAGGAGCTACTTTACGTAACACTCCATGGATACATGGAATTGTTATTTTTACTGGCCATGAAACAAAGTTGATGAGAAATGCCACCGCTACTCCAATTAAAAGAACCGCTGTTGAAAGAATCATTAACTTACAGATATTGGCTTTGTTTGGAATATTGATTGTGTTGGCTTTAGTTTCTTCTGTTGGTAATCTTATCAAGAATTCTGTTGATCTGGCTCATTTATCGTATTTATATTTGGAAGGTACAAGCAAAGCTTCTTTATTTTTTAAAGATTTGTTGACGTACTGGATTCTTTTCTCCAATTTAGTTCCTATTTCATTATTTGTCACTGTGGAAGTGATCAAATTTTATCAAGCAGTTATGATTGCATCAGATTTAGATATGTATTATGAAACTACTGATACTCCAACTATTGTCAGAACTTCATCATTAGTAGAAGAATTGGGACAAATCAACTATATTTTTAGTGACAAGACAGGTACTTTGACCTGTAACATTATGGAGTTTAAAAGTTGTTCAATTGCAGGTAAATGTTATATTGAAGAGATTCCAGAAGACCAACAAGCGATAGTAGGTGATGATGGTATTGAAGTCGGATTTCATGATTTCAAAAAATTGAAGGAAAATCATTATTCTACCATAAGCCCTGATTCAAAGGTTATTAAAGAGTTTTTAACTTTATTAGCTGCTTGTCATACTGTTATTCCTGAAGTCAATGCTAATACTGGTGCTATCAAATATCAAGCTTCTTCCCCTGACGAAGGTGCTTTAGTTGAAGGTGCTGCAAATTTAGGTTACAAGTTCACTCAAAGAACACCACGTGCAATTACTATTGAATCAACAGACACTGGAGAAACTTTACAGTATGAATTATTGAATGTTTGTGAATTCAATTCCACAAGAAAAAGAATGAGTGCTATTTTCAGATGTCCAGATGGGTTAATTAGATTATATTGTAAAGGTGCTGATACTGTTATTCTTGAGAGATTATCACCAGATCAGAACCCTTTTGTCGACGCAACATTAAGACACTTGGAAGAATTTGCTGCTGAAGGGCTTCGTACTCTTTGTATTTCTTCTAGAATCATTCCAGAAGACGAGTATAAACAATGGGAGACTATTTATCAGAAAGCATCTGTGTCACTTGAAGCCAGAAGTGAAAGATTGGATGAAGCAGCAGAACTTATTGAAAAAGGGTTGTTCTTGTTGGGTGCTACAGCGATCGAAGATAAGTTGCAAGATGGTGTTCCAGAAACTATTCATACTTTGCAAGATGCGGGAATAAAAGTTTGGGTTCTTACCGGGGATAGACAAGAAACCGCTATTAATATTGGTATGTCTTGTAAATTACTTAGTGAAGACATGAATTTACTTATTGTTAACGAGGAAACAAAAGAAGACACTAGACATAACTTGATGGAAAAAATTAATGCATTGAAAAACAATCCCGAATTATCTGAACAAAACATTGATTCTTTGGCCTTGATTATTGATGGTAAATCTTTAACTTTTGCTCTTGAGTCTGATTTGCAAGATTTGTTGATGGAAATTGGTGTGATGTGTAAAGCAGTTATTTGTTGTAGAGTTTCTCCGTTACAAAAGGCCCTTGTGGTCAAGATGGTTAAAAATAAGAAAAAGAATTCTATTCTTTTGGCTATAGGCGACGGTGCTAATGATGTTTCAATGATTCAAGCTGCACATGTTGGTGTAGGTATCAGCGGTATGGAAGGTATGCAAGCTGCTAGATCAGCCGATTTTGCAATTGGTCAATTCAAATATCTTAAAAAGTTGTTGCTTGTCCATGGATCTTGGTCATATCAAAGAATTTCCCAAGCTATCTTATATCTGTTTTATAAGAACATAGCATTGTATATGACTCAATTCTGGTATGTTTTTCAAAATGGGTTTAGTGGTCAGTCTATTGTTGAATCTTGGACTTTGACTTTTTATAATGTGATTTTCACTGTTCTTCCGCCATTCGTTTTGGGTGTATTTGATCAATTTATAAGCGCTAGATTGCTTGATAGATATCCTCAACTATATAAATTGGGCCAAGGATCTAAATTTTTCAATGTCAAGATTTTTTGGTATTGGGTTTTCAATGGGTTTTATCACTCAGCCATTATTTATATTTGCACTAGTTTTTTTTATAGATACGGTGCTGCTTTAAATACTGGTCTTCAAGCAGATCACTGGACTTGGGGTACAGCGTTATACACTACTGCTGTGATTACTGTTTTGGGAAAAGCAGCATTAATCACCAGTGTTTGGACGAAATTCACAGTATTGGCAATTCCTGGATCATTAGTTGTTTGGCTTTGTTTTTTTCCAGTATATGCTACTATTGCTCCGTTAATTAATGTGTCTAAAGAATATGTTGGTGTATTAGCACACGTTTATCCATCAGCAACATTTTGGGCTTGCATATTCGGAACTCCTGTACTTTGTTTGTTGAGAGACTTCTTGTGGAAATATTACAAGCGTACTTACAGGGCAGAACGTTATCATTATGTTCAAGAGATTCAAAAATATAACATACAAGATTACCGTCCAAGAATGGATCAATTTCAAAAGGCAATTAGAAAAGTCAGACAAGTACAAAGGATGAGGAAACAAAGAGGGTTTGCATTTTCTCAAGCTGAAGAAGGTCAAGCAGACTTGGTTAGAAAGTATGATACCACAAAACAAAGAGGAAAATACGGGGAAGCTCTTGCAATGTAGAAAAAAAAAAGAGCAAGAAAATTTCAATAGCGTTTTTATTTTGTTTCATCTATAATTTTTTTTTTTTTTTTTTTTTTTTTTTTCCTATTATCATTTTTATTTGTATTTGATTTTTATTCTCTTTACGCTTGTTGTTTGAAAGTGAATTGCATTCAAAAAAAGTAAGAGAAACAAAAAAAAACTCTCAATATATTCTGAATCTTTTTATTTATTTATACATGCATATTTTTTTTATTCATTCAAATTGTAACTTCAAATATCGGCGACGTAACTATACCTCCTCATAAAAGCTAACAAGGTTGATACAGGAATATGGGGAAGTGTTAGAGGATACATTTAACAAAAGAATTTGCAAATGACTTAATTTTAGTTTTAATACGATCAAAATGGCTCCAAAAAGAGGTACCAGAAATGAACCCGTTATTCACGTGGCTCCGAGGAGAAGACCATGTTGGCACTTTTTTTTTTTTTTTTCATTTTATTTCTATTTTTCTCTCTTCCATTTTTTTTTTTTTTTTTTCTAAGCCAATTAGCCGCTTTTTCAGTTTGTTGGATAAATCTGTTAATTTAATTAACAAGGGTTAATGAATCCTATTTATCGAAAGATTAATCATTACCATTTAAGGATAATATCAAAACTTTGAAGTGGATAATTAAAAAAAAAAAAATACTGTTCTTTTTTTTATTTTTTTTTTTTTTCTTTCAAATTAGATTAGCTTGATCTCATATTATTTTCCTTTTTTTTTATTTTTTTTTTCTTTCTTTTTTTTTTTACTATTAATTTAAACTTTTTTGTATTACCTGTTTTTTTTATTTTTTTTTTCATTTTTTATTTTTTATTTTTATTTTTTTTTTTAGTCTTTCCTTTTTTTTTTTTTTTTTTTTTTTTTTTTTTTTTTTTTTTTTTTTTTTTTTTTTTTTTTTTTTTTTAAAATTTTTTTTTTTTTTTTTTTTTTTTTTTTTTTTTTTTTTTTTTTTTTTTTTTTTTTTTTTTTTTTTTTTTTTCATATAATTGAAGTTCAATTAACACACTAGAAGAGTTTAAATAACAAATGAAACGTTTGCTACTTCATTTGCCATACTAGGTGAAATAAAATATAATAATATTCATTTTAGTTATATTAAAAGAAATTTATATATAAACATGCAATCTATAAATGTTTTATTCTTCTGTTTTTTTTGTTTTTTTTGTTTTTTTTTTTGCTTTTTTTTACCTTCTTTTTGTAACACATAAACTCATTATCAATTAATATTATTTTGTTGTTTAAAAATATCCCAAGCTTTATTTAAAGTAACAAAAACACTTTGAGCAATCAATTGTTGTTCAACAGTTGCATCTCTACTAATTTTATCCGGATGAGTTTTTGCTACTGCTTTCATGTAAAAAATTTTCACTTTTTTATCCATCAATAAATCAGTTAAAGAAATTTTTTTCCAATTTAATTCGGTCCATAAAATTGAATCAAGAGATGATAATAATGCTCTAATATTATCTTCTTTCCCATGTCTCCAAGTTTGAATTTTGGATTCGATTTGATCATGAAGTAAAAATTTTTGTTGCTCAAAATTGGCAACTTTAGCATTTTCTTCTTTAATTTTTCGTACTGCTGAACCATCACTTGTTGTAACGGTTGATTTTGGTTGTGAAGATTGTTGTCTTGGTTTTGGTTTTGGTTTTGGTTTCGGCGTTAGAGCTTCTAAACATCTTCTTTTACCATCTATTATGGATTTGTTTGAGCTAGCGCCATTTTCTAACGCTAATTTATAGCATTCTAATGCATCTTGAAATTTTTCCATGTGCTCCAAGATTTCACCTTTACGAGAATTCAATTTCATAAAAAATTCTTTAACTCTCTTAGATTTTTCATTTCCTGTTCCGTATAACTCTATTGTATCATCTAATGATCGATTGCTTTGTCTAATAACATTTAGTCCATTGTTGGCTGAATCAAGAGCATTTTTGGAATCTCCTAATTTCGAATATGTGGTACTTAAATTTGAATAAATGATAATTTGTAAACCATGAGTTGAAGGTAAAAGTTTTAAAGCATCTTGATAATTCGTTAATGCTGATGAGTAATTGCCTTCTTTGAAAAAATTTGACCCAAGATCACGGTATTGATTAAATCTAACTAAAGTTTGTTGATTGATTTGAGGATCTTGAACAGAGTTGTCATTTTTTTTTGAAGAGGAGGGTTCATTAGAAGCATTGTTGCGTGCATCAAGTGTCAAATCTTCAAAAATATTTAATGAACCAATTTCTTCTTGTTTTTGTTTCTGTTGTTGATGTGCTTGTTGTTGTGATTTTGCGGGTTGTGCTTGTCTTCGAGATTGAAGATTTAAGCTTGAAGATGTTTGTCTTGGTCGGAGAGGTATGTCCGACTCTAATTCTTCATTGAAAGGATTATAATTTTTTGTGGTAGAAGTTGTTGTTTTTGGTGGTGTTGTTGAAGTTTTTGAAAATTGTTCGAAATTCTCAAGATTTCTTGATTTTTTACCCTTAATCACGACTTTTCTATCAAAATCAATAACATCTTCATCATCTTCATTCCAATCTTCGGCTCTATATTTATCTTGTTGATACATCCATGCTGGTTTCCCATTAAGTTCTGCTTTTCTCTGAACTTGATATTTTTCAATATTTTTACTAAGAGCTTGTTTACCTTTATTAAAAAGTGAAGTTGCCGAAGTGAATAACTCATTTCCGAATTCAGTCATAACAGCATTAATATCATCAGTATTTGAAGCTTGGTTGGCTAAGCTATCAAATAATTGATGAACATCTTTTCCTTGCCTACTTGAAGGTGCTGATCTTCTTGGGATATTATCTTCATCATCATATTTCGTTTGAGTTCTTCTCAGATACCTTTGAGGACGTGATGGAATTTGTTCATTATTCAAAGAGGCATATTGAAATTCATTCAACAGGTCATTATATTGATTAGCGTTATTGTTATTGTTGTTGTTGGAAGATCCAAAAGCTCCAGGGTTTTGTGTTTGTCTAGTTGAATCTTCAAATTGAGCAGATTTATGTGACGCAGGAGGATTATCAAATACAGAGAATAAGTCATCCATATCCTGAGCCTCTGATCTCTTATTGGTGTTACTACTAGGCTTTTGGAATGACATATCATTATTATTATTATTGCTATTATTCACGAAGCCAAAACCAATGTTTTTTTGTGGTTGAAGTAAGCCACTACTATTTTGTGAGCCATTCAAACTAACATTGCTATCAAATATCTGCTGTGTATTGTTATTTTTATTATTACTATTTTTATTGCTAACGCTTCCGTTACTCCCATTACTAGACAGCCCCAAGCCGAAAATATCATCAAAATCATTCAAACTCTGATTACTTTGACCATTGGTTTTAGTAGCAGTGGGAAGACTTGATTTTGAGCTATTTTGTGACCCAGCATAACTTGAAAAATTCGATGATTGATGAATATTTTGATTTGATTGTTGAAGAAAATCCAATCCACTCCAAGATGATGAGTTAGATGAAGATTTGCCAGCTTGGGAATTTGATGTCAATTTTTTACGCTCAGCTAGTGAAAGTTTCGACAAATCTTGCTTTTTTGGAGCAAAAAGATCAGCAAAAGCATCTTTATTATTAGACATTGTACTTATAATTTTGAGCTTAGCTCTTTTCCTATATTATATTTATTTTATTGTTTCAATAATCTTATTGTTGATGACCTTTCATTATTCCACCTGTTTTTTTTTATTTTGGCGGCAAGAGACGTTTCTTTTGTGTTTAGTATGTGTATTATGTAATAATTGCGATGTGCTTAAATAATCATTATTGTTGATGAGGATGTCACTTTCTTTATAATGTTTTATTCTCTTTTTCAAACAAAAGGTAATATTTACCTGTTTTGCTGTCATTGTCTTATTTTTGCATTTGAAAGTAGTATAAATAATTTTCAGAAAGAACAACTTCAACGCGGTGTGCTCTTTATAGATTTAGTTTTTGAACTCGCAAGTATTTCAAAGCATTCTTTTTTAAAGACATTAATAAATTCTTTCTGTAGAAATTATGGGAACTTTGGCTGCAAACATACATGTCCTAATTATCTTTTATATATATTAATGATTACTAATAAATAATACAAATCTCGAGAATTCAAGTAGTCTAATTAAAAAACGCTAGTAAGTTTCATTAGGCATTTTCTCTACATATTTTATATTTTTTACAACTTCTCATTAAAAAGGAAAACATGAGACTTGAAAAAGTTTCATTAAGACGTACTATATATTAAATGAGAAAAGGTAGAGAGCTATTTAAGTGTTAAAAAATTAATCATTAAGTATTGTCATTAGTAAAATTCGGACTCATTAACTTTCAGAAATTTCTGCTTCCGTTTCAGAATGTTGTTGCTGATCAACATTAGTTGAGTCTTCTGTTTTTCCAATTTTAATTCTTCTGATCTTTTCTTTTTCTTGCTCTTTTTGTATTAGTTTAGGCAAGTTAATTTGCAAAATACCATTCTTGTAATCAGCACTGATTTCATCTTCATTAATCTTTGATTGTTTACCAAATCTGATTTTTCTTTCAAAAGACCCAGTTTTGATTTCTTTATAATACTTGAACTTATTGTTATTTGTTTTTTGCTGTTGTTCATTTTCATCATCAGTTTTATTTGTACTTTTTTCAGAGGAAGTTT
>JASTUB010000333.1:0-18875 GCA_031124825.1 Saccharomycopsis vini
ATAAAAATAATAATAATAAAAATAATAATAATAAAAATAATAATAATAAAAATAATAATAATAAAAATAATAATAATTAAAAATAGAAATAGAATAAAATTAAAATAGAAAAAGAAATAGAACAAAATAAATATTTCATAGTAAATTAATTAAGTTGATTGAAATTTCATTTTTTGTAAAATATTTTAATCAAAAACTTTATTATGGATTTCACTTTTATCATAAATATTATCTTAGAGCTTTAATATGTATTATGACTTTTGAATATTTCTTTTTTTTTCTTTTTTTTTTTTTCTTTTTTAGTATAGCCTCATCACTTACGATAAACAACAGAAGTTGTTACTTGTAAATAAATATCTTTATTAAACGCCATGCAGATACAAAAGTACCCCTTAAGACCCTGGGAATTCTTAGCAGTTAAAGTTCATCTGTTTTTGTATCTCAGTTTATTTGGAGAGAGGGGCATTATTATTTTGATCCTACAAAATAAGCAATCGAGGAAAATATTATCAAGCAACCAAGTATCAAATTATATATATATATGTATGTATATATAATAAGGAAATTGTAAACAAAAAAGTTCAAGACTAAATAGAATATATTAGCTTATCTTTGAAATATTCACCAATCTTAAACTTTGTGTCTATCTGCAAATGGATTATTTTCATCGTCATCATCTTCTGACTTATAATCTTGGGAATTAATATCTGCAGATTCAAGGTCACTATCGGAATCATTATCATTCACCTCATTACTCATGAAAGCAGTACTCTGTTCACGAACAGGCAATGATTCATTTATTTCATCTTCACTAGGTGGTTTAGAATAATCAGAGTATTTCAGTAAGGCTTCCACCAATTGATCATTAGCATGGATCAATAAGCCGAGATATTCTCCATCATTGATAAGTTGCAAGTATCGTAAAACTCTTCTTCTGATCTGTCGACATTTCTCAAACTGAATTGTACATTTGTCATCGTCAATAGCTAATTGACCTTTATTTCTGTTCAATAATTCTAATTGGTTTTTCAACAATGTAGCATTGTTTGTGGCATCTGCCAATATTTTATCAATTTCAGGTCCACTTTTTTTCAAATTGATCTTTGGTATGTTGTAGTGTTGATCAAGATCATTAGAACTCATTGGCTCATTATATTCAGAAGAGGCATTTCCTCCACCATTTCTTGATGTTGTTGTCGTAGTATTTCTTCCATAATTGCTATCAGAATCCGATAACTCATCTGCAGAATCATCTAAAAATTCAGGAACTTGTCTTTCTCTTTGACGATAAGATTCGTTATTTTCAGAACTTGATACACGTTTAACATACTTTTTAGTATATTTATTTAATTGTACTAATTCTGCATATTTCACATCATTTTTAAATTCGTTGTTCCAACCCAATATCATTGTCACTAACTTCTTTCTAACTCTAGGAATGACACGGTCATCATTGACCATTATCTTTAGTCTTTCTATCAACTTATCATCACAATAGAGTGGGGCTAATGGTTTCCCCCCATTTGAAACAATCAATTCTAAAAGCTATTTTTTTTTCTATATTAGTAACAAATCTTTCTTTTCATCATACAAAACAAAAAAAAAAAAAAAAAAAAAAAAAAATTGGTAGAAACATTATACTTACCACAAGAGCTTTATATTGGACAGTTGGGGTGCCATATTTCAATTTTTTTCGAACTGCTCTAGCAGCTTCTGTGGCGCTTTATTAGAATTATTGTTAGTAAATCATAATCTTTATTTCTTTAAATGTATATTCACCAACAAAACTTACCCTTGAGGACCCTGGATTTTGATTGTTTCTAATAACCCCGGTAACTGGATTTCTGGCTCGAATTCTTCTACCGCTTTCTCAGATAAGATTTGTTCAATAGTTGCCGTGATGGCAGTATAAGGCTTATCATCTGTAAAAAAACCCATGGTTGTAAAAATATAAACAAATCTATAGATGTATGCTTTTTCTTTTTCTTTTTTTTTTTTTTTTTTTTTTTGCTTGAGGAAGAGATAAAAAGTTATGGATATAAACTAAAAAATACTAAAAAAAAAAAGCCAAAAAAAAAAAAAGAAAAAAGAAACAGAAAAATACCGGGGGGGGGGGGGGGGGGGGGGAATTTCTAGTGGTGTGCTGAGCTTGGGGAAGAGGAAAATGAGGCAGAAATAGATAGATAGATATATTATGGATGGCCCACTAAACGAGTACCGGGTTCCACGCCCCCCCTTTGCTATCCTTAAAGTCTTTGTCAGGTACTCACAAAGTGTTTTAGCAACTCAATTATATAGATATACAATAATAAAATAACTACAATTTATATAAATAAACAGGTCGATAGATTAATAAATTAAAATAAAATGTGATAAAATGAACTAATTGAAATGCTGATGCTAAAGTAACTAAATGTAAAAAAAAAAAAAAAAAAATGAACAAAAATAATGACAACAATTTAGAATAAAAAAAGAAACAAATAACAAAACAATTAATACAGGAAAAGCTTTTTTTTTTTTTTTTTTTTTTTTTTTTTCATTTAAATGATAATTTTCATTTGATTTAGAAAGCAGTGACGGCAGTCTTTGGTCTCCTTATTTGTCTTTTGACGTCCCATTGCCACCATTTCTCACCAATATGATCAAGTAAATATATCAAACATCCGCCAAATCTAAAAGCAGACAAAAATGCAACAGTCCACAAAATGACAGTCAAGAAAATTTCTGATCTTCTTTGATAAACATCATTAATATCTTCATCAGATGTAAATCCATCTTGACTCAAAACAACAGCAATTAATGCAACATTAGTAGCCGCCCAAAATATAACAACCGCTGAACGAACCAAAGCATAATAATCTTTTTCTTGTGTTTCTTTGTCAATGTGTTGCTTTTTAACTCTACAACCAAGTCTATTGGTAGTATATTCATCCTCGCCTGGCCTGTTCAACTCTTGATACTGCTTGGAATATTGATAATCAATTTCATGACGATGTAAAGGAGCTGCCATTCTGACAATATATTCAAATTTTTTAGTATAAGGATCAAGGTTTTTGATTGCATCATTTTCCATGTCTTCATCTTCAATTTTTTTCAATTGAACTGGTGCTTCTTTAAAAACTTCATCATCACGATTACCCCAACTTAAATCATGTAAATTGCAAAAAGCATAAATGTTCAACACATTAATATAAGTAGGACTAATTAAAAGATACTGAATAAATGATGTAAACATATGCCAAGGTTCAAAATACATGAATGATGATATGAAATAAAGAGCATAAGTTGACCCAACAGAAACCACTAAATCTCTAAATCTATGGTTATGGAAAACTAATTGATTGAAACTTTTTACTTTTTCAAAACCTTGAACTGCTTTAACTGCAATAAATATAGCAGCAAACATTGTATAAGACATTAAAACAGCATAAAAAATCATCATCGAAAAATAAACTTTTGAAGTACCTTCGGGACGATTTCCAAATGATAACACAAATGTTATAACAGTTGTTGCCACATAGACCCAAAGGAAAATTCCTGCTAAAATTTTAGCGCCACCAAAATAACTTTCTAAAGAAATTGTCAAAATTCTGAAAACAAGAAAAAAAGAAGCAATAGCAAACCAACTAACCACCAATTGAATAGATTGATAAATAAATTCAATTTGTAACCAGATTTTTCTGATAATAGAATGATCAGTTTGCCAAATTCTCCAAAAATGAGATACAGAATAAAAAGAAGCAAAGAAAGATCCATTAAGCCATCTTCTTCTTTGTTTGATCAATTCTGATATTGCGGTTGGAGTATCTGTTTCAGCAGTGGCAGATTTGACATATTTTAAAAGCCAACGTGATTTTTTTTTGGCTACTAATTCAAAACATAAAATACGATCTTCTGCAAGATACATGTTTTTTTGGAAAACTCCCGCATTAGCATCTTTGTCTAAATCTTCTCCTTTAAAGTATTTTTCCAAAGGACCGACCCCATTTTCATCATTCAAAACTGCTTCATAACGATATGCACTGAATGCACCTGGTAAGACAGAAATAAACCCAAAACTAGATTCCATAGGTTTATCAAGAATATTGGACATTTTATATTCGAAATTTTGAGCTGCAACTAATGGATTCATCAAAGAATGAAATCTTGGACCCAAAGCAGCTTTAATTTCCCCACAACATCCACCAACGTTCGGATCTATTCTAAAAGCATTCCATAAATGATAGATTGAATCTTTGCTCGGTTGAGTTCCCGCATCTAATAAAACAACCACTCTAGGATTGATATCCTTGGCAAATGCTTCGAAACACCAACGATGGGAATTAATTTTCTTTTTGTTAGATTCTTTCAAACAAAATAATAATTGGGTTGGAATACTGTTTCTAATGAAACTAATGCTATCTTCAACAACAGACTGAACAGCAAGCATTGTTGTGTGCTCATAAAGATGTGCTTGCACAACATTATCACCAATAGTATGAGTAGCATAACCATCTTGAAAACAACCCAATGCTGCAAAAAAAGCTCTAGTTTTTGGGTTTATTTTGTTTCTACCATCGGCAACGAAACAAACTAAAACTTTTTTCCAACTATCTTCCCCCCATATATCACTATATTTTAGCTTCGATAAATGTCTGATATTTTCCATAACCCCTTTAAGAGTTCTAGCTACCAAATAAGGCTCTTCATTATATAAAGTAATACAAATCAAAATTTCTGTTTGTCTAGGTGTGACATAACAATTCTGTCTCAACTTGAAACTAAGATCTCCGAATTTATTCGGGTCACAAGTTACTGCAGAATATTTCATGAAGGAAAATTCATTAGAATATGACGATAATCTGTATTGTTGAAGTAAAAATGAAGGAATCTCACAATCTAAGATTAAATGACCATTAGTGGTAATAAATGTCTTCATTTCTAAGTTATCAGAATTTTCAGTTATACCTTGAGAAACACCTTCAAAAGAGATTTCTTCATTTTCTTTCTCTTGATCAGGTAAATTGTTATGCAATTGATGGTCTACAACTAGCTTGGAATCATCCAATGATATTTCATGCATTCCAGGGTACAATTTCTCGTCATCAACAGCATCATAAGCTTCAGAATTGGTGGCCGTTATACTTGACGAATTATCTGCCATCTCATGAAAGTCATGGTTTACTTCATGCTGTGCAACATTATTATTAGTAACATTGTTATATTGTCTATTATTAGAGGTAATGTCACGGTAACCCATATTATTGTGACCCATGTTATCATGTAATTCGTAGGTCTGCTGAGCAATATTATTCAAATAGTTTTGTTGTCCTGCTTGATCTTGGTGATGACGAAGATTACTTGAGGATTGTTGAGTATTCGTTGGGTAATAACTACTTTGGAATTCTGGGAAAGGTCTAAATCCAAATTCGGCATCTTCAACAGCATCTTCACTTGATGATGCAAAGTCTTGATTTGAATACATTCGAGTACCTCTTCTTGGGGCTTCAAATGGAGCAGCCATGTCAGAGCGAATGTTTGACCTCATTCGATGGTTATCATTTGACATCTTTGATGGGTATGAGGTATCTTCAGTGAAAATATGTTACTGAAAAAATCAAGTCCCTCAAAGAGAAAAGAAGGAATAAAGTAACAAATGAAAGAATAAATAGAAGAAAAAAAAAACAACCGAGTTGAAAACATTTTTTTTATTTTATTTTATTTTTTTTTTTCATGGTTGCAAGATAAACGATATGTGTATCATTGCACAAATTATGGAGTGGTTTCGTTCCCACTAAGGTATGTGGCAGGTGTATTGTGTATGCAACGGCTAACTTAGACGATGTTTTTATTATGATGGGCCGGCATATAAAAACAAATTTCCCTATACGCTGATATTTGTATAAAGAAAAACAGGTAAATAAGTCATGCCTTGAGTCTCATTTTCAATTTAAAATTAGTACCAATGTCCATATAGTATCTCTTTATTGTTATCTTATAATATACAGTAATTACTTGGAATTGTGTTTTGTCAATAACAATTAGAATATCCAAATATCAGAGACGTTTGTTATTCTTATGCTTACAAACGCACATAACCACATCAAGCGCTCCAACAACAATTAATTCCCTTTTTCTCCCCGTATTTTATTTTATTTTCATTTCTAGTATCTAAAAATAATTAATGTAAGTCAATTTGATTTAGGAGTATATTAAAGATGCTTTGTTATGGGAACTGGGGGAAAATGTCAAAATGAACTAACTAGCTCTTTATATATAAAGGTTGTTACGGAGAAATTTTCTTTTCATGTAAAACTTTTCTATGAAGTGAGCCAACATATATATACAATAATAAACATATTCAAATAGCACAGAATATACCTTCAAATACTCTACAATAATACTTTCTTTTGATAAAAAGATTAGAATTGCCCCCAAAATATTATAGAATAGCTGTGACACAAATATGGTAAATTGATTATATAATTACTGAGTAACCAACAGAGGTTGAGATGAAGTATTTTGAGCACTGGGTGCCAAAGACTTGGATCTATGAAAAAGTATGCATAGAAAAAGATGTTTTAGTCTTTAATCTTTTGCTAATATTATTTTTAGAGCTCTTAGCACTACTCAGTATTATTTTATCTTCTTCTTCTTATTATTAATACTTTAACTACTACTCGATAATGAATACTAGGCGTACTCCACCTTAAGCTTGGTGATACCCCATAATATAAGATGGGCTATAGGACATGTGAAATCAAAAAGAAATTCACGGTAGTTAATAATCTATCAATTTTGAAAGTTTTTTTTTAAATCAATTAATTATTGTTAGAATTATTTTTTCGTATTGTCAAGATAAACTTGTGATCAAATTCGGGTCTGAGCTGAATGAGTCGGTGGGGGTGTTAGCAATTTTTTTTTTTTTTATTTATTTACTTAATATCTCTATTCTAGTTCTTCAATAGTTTTATTTTGGTGGAGGGAAAAATAAAAAATAAAGAAGATAACCAAAAAACGGTAGCTCCGATGAAATTTCCGAAGCACGGGTGACGCTTACAGCATCAATAATTGCACCAAAACGGATGCATTGATCGATTAGCCGTGTGACCTCAATATAGAAAAAAAAAAAAATCTTGGCTAGGATAAATACAGTTGGATTTGACATCTTTTTCATCTCAAAATGCATGAAGTGGAAGCACTTTCAATAAAATAATTAGAAAAAAACAATGTCAGATGATTGCAATAATTTGAACTATCAGCGTAATATCACTCCAGAAAAAGTGGTTGAGGATTCTGACAGAAAATCAGCATCTATTGATGAATCAAACAATACCAGTGAGCCTCAACATGACGATACACAAACTCCAAAGGTAAAAGAAACAACTCAAAATGCTTACCCTTATACTATTTTCAATCAAAAGGAAAAACTTATGATTGCATTCATTTGTGGTATCTCTGGGTTTTGGTCTGCATTGTCTGGTAATATTTATTATCCAATTATTTTCACTATTGAAAAAAAATTCCATGTCACAGAAGAACTTGCAAATGTCTCAGTGGTATTGTATTTAATTTTGCAAGCTATTGCTCCAATGTTCACAGCTAGTATAGCTGACAGTATAGGTAGAAAACCTGTCGTTTTATTTTGCTGTGTAGCATATATTGTTGTGTGTGCATGTATTGCCAAATCAAATGTTTATTGGCTTATTTTAGTCTTACGTTGTCTTCAAGCTGGAGGCATTGCTCCAGTGATCGCAATCAATAGTGGTGTTTGTGCTGATTTGGCACCTAGAGCAACAAGAGGATCTTTAATTGGATTTACATCGGGAATTCAATTGATGGCCCAATCTATAGGTGCTTTGATAGGTGCCGCTTTAGAATCAGGGTTTCATTCTTGGAGAGCTGTTTTCTGGTTTTTATCAATTGGATGTGGTGTTAGTACAATTATAAGTTTCTTTCTCTTACCAGAAACTAAGAGAAGTATTGTTGGTAATGGTTCTATAGCTCCTAAAAAATTTATCAATAAGTCCCCATTATGGCTTATTCCTCATTTCAAACGCAAGCTTACTAATGATTACGAAACTTTGGAACCTAACAATTCAGAACCAATTCTTAAGAAATTGTTTGATGTTCCAAGAATTATGTCGCATTTTGAAATTTTGATGTTTTTGATACCATGCTCATTTTATTTCGCAACTTGGACAATGATGTTCACATCTTTATCTACTACATTGCAAACTAGTAAAAATTATTCGGTCATGCATGTCGGTTTATGCTTCATTGCTCCAGGTGTCTCTGGAACCATGGGATCGATTTTTAGTGGACGTGTTTTAGACTGGTGTTACCAATATTATCACAAGCAATATCTAGTACGTTTAGAAAAATGGGAACAAAACAAAGAAGGAGAAAAACCAGTGCTTGATATTTTTAGATGTCGTTTAATGGTTTTATTACCATGCTCAGTTTTATTTAATGCAGGTATTTTGATTTTTGCTTGGTGCCTTTCTACTAATCAGCCATT
The DNA here is from genome assembly GCA_031124825.1 of Saccharomycopsis vini. Classification (NCBI taxonomy): domain Eukaryota; kingdom Fungi; phylum Ascomycota; class Saccharomycetes; order Ascoideales; family Saccharomycopsidaceae; genus Saccharomycopsis; species Saccharomycopsis vini. The sequence goes on from JASTUB010000333.1 coordinate 8,501, forward strand.
GGCACCAATTTTAATTGGAGCTTTTATGGCAAGTTTTGTTAATAGTCCATTTGTGTCTAGTTCAATGAATTTGATGGCAGATTTATATCCTTCCAAAACGTCTACTAGTACTGCTTGCGTTAATTTGTCTAGATGTTTGTTATCTGCTTGTGGTGTTGCTGCCTTGGCTAAAATGCAAAGTTCTCTTACTGTTGGTGGATGTTTCACTGTGATGGCTGGATTTTGCTCTCTTAGCATGATACCCATTTACATTGTGATCAAAAATGGTGATAGATGGGTTAGAATAAAAAAACAAAGAAAAGCAGACAAATTGAAAGGCCTTCAAAGCAGTGTATGAACATTGATTTATTTTCTCAATTACATTTCTGTTTTTTTTTTTTTTTTTTTTTTTTTTTCTCCCAAAAATTAAAGACAAAAAGTCGCACATATTTCTAAGCTAAATTTCTATGATTTTTAGTTCTTGTTTTTGTTTTGTCTCTTTATTCCGAAGATTTTGGAAAATATATATACATAATTATTTGGTTTTCTAGAGATTTTGTTAAGGGGCCTCTGCTCTGGGATGCTTCATTTTTCTTCTCTTTTATGTCAGAAATTTTTGTTGGAGCCTTATTAGATGCAGAACACAAACCAAACGTTTTTTTTTTTTTTTTGGTGAGAGGGTGAAAGTCATCTCACTATATAGTTTTGTTATTTTATAGAGATAATTCATAGCTATCAGTAGATCTAATCAGTCCTTACTAGCATCATTAATAGATAATTCTGACTTAGCGGTGTTAACAACAGTAAATGAAATACAATTATCTGAACAAGTAGTTTATTGCATGATAATTTCATCACTATAAATTTAAATTTTTTTTTCTATAGAGTCGTGTTTTATATATTGAGGCAAGAATATTGGATTTCCAAAATAGCAAAGTGAGTAATAGTGGACTTCAAAGTCAAATAATATTCCGTGGAAGTTGAACTAATTGATTATTTATCATCTTATGATCAGGAGTGATATGTTACTTTTTGGTCTCCTCAGCAATAACTGATCCAAGAAATGCATGAACTGTAATTGTGTCATCTAAAGGTTTAATCCACTTACAATCGAAGTGAGCCTCTAGTGATTTGATATTTTTTATTTTTAGAATTAGACTATTTTTATAGTCAGACAAAATCACCTCCGTTTTTTGATTAACTAAACAGTACGTGATTATTTGCTGAAAGATCTCACTTTTTTTTGATTTCCTCCTATATAAACTACGATCCCGAAACCAGGGTTCGAAGTGGCTCTACGTACCTGACGTGGTGTGTTTGAATTATTGAAAATGTTGTAATTTTCAAATCTTGCCAAATTTATATGATGTATGTTATACCCAAAACATTCATAATATTTTCTAATCGGTACTAAAAAGGCTTCAAAGAAACGATCACTGGCCAAAGTTTCTGTTCCAAAATCAGTATTTAGGTCATTATAAGTAAAAAAATAAGGTAAGAAAAAAAAAAGATTTTGCTAAATTATCAAAGTTTTTCTCGGTGCTGTTTATATCGGATATTAATTGCGAGCAATCAACAAAATCTAAAGGGTATTTAATGTCTTTATATGAAAACAGAAATTTCTTATCTTCTTTTTCCATTAGTCTTTCGAATGAGTTGTAAAGAGATTCTGTAACCGGGGCATCAACTTCCTCTTCATCTTTATTTATGGCTTCATCTCTGACTTTGCTTTTGGTTTTGGCTTTACCTTTGCTTTTGTCTTTCGAAACACGATAAACAACTCTTCTGTCTGTCATTGTTAGGTTAAATATAAGTAGATTAGAGAAGTGACGATTTAAAAAAAAACAAAAAAAACAAAAAAAAAAAACAAAAAAAACAGTGAAGTTTTAGCGGTGTTAAAAGAAATTCAGACAAGAACTCCTATTCTAAAATGATTCGAGAAAACTTTAATTATTTATTTTTATATATTTTATGTTATTTACTTCCTGAAAAAGCAATATAAAATGCTAGTTCAATTATTTGATTGTGCCTTTTCTTCTTATTCTTATTGATATAATATTGCCTACCCAATATTTGTGGCATACAAAATGTCAGAAAATCCATTTGAAAAAGCTGCTGCATGTGGGGAGTGCACCCAAACACCAAACAATCACCTTCTCAAAACAACAACAACAACCAGGTATCACGATGCCCACAACCATAAAAATCGATGAAGAGATTACTTTTGTATTTTTTTTTCTTTGTGACATGAAAGTTTACGGGTGTTACGAATTAATCAATGAAATCACTAATAATAAATAGTTGTTAACTATATTGACAAATGATGGACTATATACGATAAAAATTCGTTCCGTGCGATTTAAAATACTAAATGTTTTTGCATCCAGTATTTTGATTATTTCCAAATGAATGCGAGCTAGAGAGTGTCAAGAGAAATATTGTATTTAGATTCAACCTCTCAAATGATCTTGAAGATGATCTTGGTCCATTTATAACCGTACTGAATCAAAATATGGATTTTTCTCATGCTAGTTGAGAAAGTTCCAGATCATTGAGTGAGGTGTGCTTTGTATTCTGAACAGGGCAGCAACGCCACAAGCGCAACAACGTACATCTGACTAATTTGAAACATGCAGTACTAGATAGACGTCTAGCTGGGTTTTAAATCTGGTTTCAATTCCTTCAAAGTAGAAACCAATAGAGTAAACAGAATTTGCAATAATATTTCCAATCAAAACTAAGGCTAAAAACTATGACCTATGGTTTACTCGTAGATAGACACCAAGAAAAAGCTATAATTCATTTATCAAATGGACCAAGGCTCCTGAAAATTCCAAATTCTGGCTTTTCTGCAATCTGGAGATTTTATTCTGAAAATATAATAACGTAGTTGAATTGAAAAAAATTTCATATTTGCATTTACTGCTGCTACTCTGCTGAACTATTATTATTTGAGTTTTCATATACTTATTACAATCAAATTACAGAGATAGAATAACTTTTTTTCAAAACTCACCTATTAGTCACATAGCATGGTGCCCCATGCTGTGGCTGTGTGTTCTCTTTTTTTTTTTTCGTATGGCGCTTTTCCTCTTTATATTGAATCTGCATGTTGAAACTTGCTCTTTCAAATTGAAAAAATAGCTTAAAATGCGGGTAACGTGGTTGTATGGATTTTTTGAACGTGTTTGAAATCAAAAGAAACCTCTGGAAATTGAGATCAATAGGCTTCATAAGAAAGGTACATTTGAAACGGGATTTACCACAAACAACTGTCAAACTCAACAGGCTTCAAATAACAACATATCAAGCGAAATGGTTGTTTTGACACAAGGTTCGATTCCTGAGTATGTTTGTCTACATGTAATAGTTTTTTTTTCCGGAAACAAAAGTACCGATCATAAGATTTTGGTTGAGGTGCCTGTTATTCAGAATTATTATTTTGACAGCTATTCTTGACATCAATAAATTGAAAAGGGTTGGGTTTAAAAATCATTGGGCGGTACTTTTTTTTTTTTTTTTTTTGTTCCCCCCATGATATCGTGGTTATGTTTTAAGAGATAAATCATTACTGTAGTATTAAGTTATATTAACCAACACGAAAATTTTAGAGTCAAAGAGGCCGAAGAAGGTTCCTGTCTCAAGGAGAGAAAAGACAGAATCAAAAATTTCCCTGATTTAGGGCCACCAGATCTTGTTAATTTAACCAAATTCAATGCAAATCAAAAACAACAAACTATAAGCACTTTTTTATACTATACAGGGGTTGACACAACATCTAGCGCGTCAATTGCTGCTCACTTGAATCAATTGGCAAACGTTATTGGAATCACTCCTCAAGTATGGTTTGGTAAAGTGAAACATTGGAAAGTCTCAAAGGCCACTTATGCTGTCTATAATGCATTTTCAAAAGTCGATGTTAGAGTGACTGCTCATTTGCCAGGGAAAGTCGAAACTTCAGTTATTGATGCCAAAGGTGAGCCAATTCAAGAGACCGATAGATTATGGCTTGAAACTTTCGCCTCTGCAACAATACGGGCCTTGTTAAGTTGTAGTTCTGAAGATGAAGAAATAAATCCTGTTGTTGAATGTAGAAATTTAAATCCGTTCACATCAGTCGAGTTAGCTAAACAATTCTTAGATGCTTATGAAATCTTGTTTTACGATGGACCTAAATTAGGTTGTGATGTTGATGTACAAGTTCCAACTCTCGTAAATAACTACTTCACTGACTGTTTTTTGAAAACTTTGGAATTGACTAATGAATATGACTATGGACTTGAAATACTAGAAAGATTGAAGCTAAAAGATTCTTGTGTTTTGTCCTTGATCGCTAAAGTGAATTTTATGAAAGATAATGAGGTTAAAGCAATAAAAGTATTATTTGACTCTATAAAATTAAGACCAAGGGATGCTAATTTGTTGATGTTGCAATCAGAATACTGTCTTAAAAAAGGTCGTTATGATTTTGCATTATCGTGTGCTACTCATGCAGTCAGGTCATCACCATCAGAATTTAAACCATGGTCTTTACTTGTGAAAGTTTATACTGCGATCGGAGATTATGAAAATGCCTTGTTAACATTGAATTCATGCTTAATGATACCGCACCGTGAAAGATTTCAATTGAAGCGAGTGGTTGGTGCTTCACCTGATGCAATGCATTTACCTTTACCAATTGATGTTACATTAGAAGAGGTAAGTGCACTCAATGCACAAGATGTTGCCGCTGAACATGAATCTGTTGATCCTAACCTTTTAAATTTACCTGCTGCAAATTTAAGATCAACTTTTGCAAAAGCCTACGAACTTTTGACAGAGATTGTCTATAAAACTGGGTGGGAGCAATTATTGAAATACAGAGCCAAAGTTTTTGTCATGGAAGAAGAATATAGAAAAGATATAAGCAAAGCTACTAGCAAAAACACCAGTGCAGAAAACCAATCCAAACAATTGCAGAATGGAAATACAGATACAACTACTACAATCAGTAAATCTCAAGAAAATGGTACAATAGAAGATGAATCATCAGTTTTGGAGGCATTTAAAAAGAAAAGATTATGTGAGAGGTGGCTTGATAACTTGTTCATGTTATTATATGAAGATTTAAGGGCTTTTAAAATGTGGCAAGCTGAATTTATTCACTTTAAAGCACAAAGATTAGATTATAAAAAAAATACTCTTGAATGGGAGTTATTAGGCTCAATTGCTTATAGATTACACAACTACAAAGAGGCAGCTGGTGCATTTGCAAGTGCTTTGAATGGAAGATTCAGTGTGAAATCCACTAAAAGACTTCTTTCATATTACCAAGACGAAAAAAGCAAGCTTCAGAAGCAATTATTAAAACAAAATACTGTAACTGATATAAAAACGTCAGTATCAGAAACTTCAATCATGTCAGAGATAAATGACACCAATGATGGTTCTTCAAAGAAATTGTTAAGTATACAGCAGATTCAAAAGAGAATTCAATCATTGGAAAGCAAAATATTAGATGCTATTGTTAAATTAGCAGTATGGAACCATAGATGGTATCGTGAATTTGATACTTTAACAGTTCAAGCGTTGAAAGATTTGATTCAAGGAGATGGATTATTAAAAGTTCGATCTCAAGTTCAAGCTATATATGCAACGGACAAAAATGGAGTTGGTCTTTTATTAGATGATTATCTTAATTTCTTAAAAATGATAAAATCGAATGGTTCTGGAGAAAATGAATAAAAAATTAATCAATTTTAGCGTGTGATGAAATACTTTTACTGTTTTTTTTTTTTTTTTTTTTTTTTTTTTTTTGCCCTTACATGACCGATAATACAACCTGTTCGCAGATTTCTCTTTACACAGTTAGTTACACAGTGAGTTGCTGGGGATTCACCAAAATGAAGGTTTGATAATATTCATTTATTGCTTTATCATGTACTACGTTATTTCCAAGAATACAATTATAAAAGCTACAAAAAAAAAAAAAAAAAAAAAAAAAAAAAAAAAGCCCAAAGTTCCTGTCTAAATATGGAGAATACAATACACAATTTGTTTATACATCTTACCAAATAATAAAAAAAAAAAAAAAAAAAACTAAAATAAAATAAATAAAAATTATATTATTACTGTACTATACAAAACTCGTAAAAATCATTATTCAAGAACTATAATGCCGTCATCCTTATTGTCATCATTCTCAACTTTTTGCTTTTTAGTTGGATGTTCTTGTTCCTCTTCATTAGTCACAACATCGGCAATTTTATGTTTCTTATTATTGCTATCTTCTTCAACAACCTCAGCTGCCTTTTGTTCACCATCATCGTTTTCTATCAATTCTACGAAATCTTCTTCTTCTTCTCCTTCTTCTCCAATTTCAGTTATTTCATTTTCGTTTTCTTGATTTTCTTCTTGATCATTTTTGACAGGGGCATCTGGAAGATCCAATTGGGAGAGTTGGATTTTAACATCACTATCTTGAGGTAATTTTTCAACGTATAATTCAACGCTAACTTTGACGTCAGTTTCATCATTAATTAAAAGAATCAGACCTGGTTTGAATCCAAGTTTTGTTACCGGTTCGGATTTATTATCATCGAAATCCGAATCATAAACTAAACGGCCTTCTCCCAAAGCAATTGATATTTCATCATGATCGAATTTGAATTTCTTAATGATTTCATCAATAATGTCTAGTAAAAGAACAGAATCATCATTTAATTTGATTCCTATTATGGATCTTGGAGTAGAACATACCACACAAGAAGGTTTGCCTTCTGCCAATGTAGCAGTTGACATATAATTACTGACATCATGGAAAACATAAGAATTTTTGGAATTTTCCATTGGATTGGAACTAAACATTGCCAATGAAGATAATGCGCTATAACCGGCAATGATGGCATTTGTGGTGGCGATTGCTGGAATAATGTTTCCTGCAATTTGTTTTATATCGAATTTTGATTTCAAAGGAATATGGAATATTGATGAACGAATATTTGTTGCCGCAACCACAAAATCAAGAGTATCTTCATCATCTTTATCGAATTCAACTGAAGGTTCTTTGTCTTTAAAAAGACGGGTTTGAATGGCTTGGATTGATTTAATTAAAAGATAAATGTATTTTTCAATTGGCCAAATATCTTGGCCTCGTGAAACATCTTCTGGTTTATATGACAAGACTTTTGATTTGAGATCTTCATTCCAATTTAATGGAATTGGTCTTTTTCTAGTTTTCCATAATTCATCTATTTTTAATAATGTATTAATATCATTGATGAAGATTTTTTCAATCACTTTTTCATAAAAGTCTTCATCTTTGACTGCGGTTTTCAAATTTTGTAATTCATTTTGTTCTTTAATAATATTTTTAATTTCATCTTCATTATCAGTTCCAAATTCGGTTGTCTTTGATTGTTGATCTTGTTCTTCATCTTCACCAAACAATTGTCCAAATAAGTAATTTTTGGCCCAAGTAACACAATGAACAGGTTGTGAAGGGGTAGATCTAATCGTACAAACTGGATAAGTTTTAGGAGTTTCTTTACCAATACATTCATAACATTCGGATTCATATGGGAAAATTGGAGTTACTTGACCATTAAACCCAGTGGTACCGGATTCAATTAATGGTTTTTTCAAAAATAAACAAATTTTATTGACATAAGATCTTGCTGCAATATTATCTAATGCGTTAAAAATAAATTTAAATTGATCAAACCATTTTAATGGGAATTTATCAGTATCCATAATATTGGCCATATGAGCAACAAGTTTGACGTTACGAACATTAAAAGTTTGAACCATATCAACGGCAGTAGTACTTTTTGGTTTTTTAATATCTTTATGGCGAAACAAGAATTGACGATTTAAATTACTTAAATCAATGGTATCTAAATCAACAACATGAATCTCTCCATATCCCATAAGCACAAGGTTTTTTAAAAGTTCACAACCAATTCCCCCCGCACCAATTAACAATACTTTTGATGATTTAATCAGTGAAAACACTGAAGGTGAAAGAATAGTGTCAAAATTGGAATCTTTCACCATGTTTGTTTATTAAAAATGATTAATCTCGTCTCGTGATAATGAAAAAAAAATATTCAATCTTAGCTTATCAATTGTTATTAGGAGGTGGAAATCCAAACAAAAAAAAAAAAGTAAAAATACAAAAGACAAACAAAAAAAAAGGTCCGAGATGTTATGTGCGCTGCTGCCGTAGGCCCTTCTTTACGTACCTTTTGTCTCTTATAGACATAGTATGTTGACATTTCAATTTAAAAAAAGTTAGAATATTTTTACACCATATTCAAGATAAATGGGTTGAATAATACAAATTGGTTCAGGATGTGGGGAGGGAATTAGTCTGAGAAATAATAATCTAGTAATAAAGAGCAGGAAAAAAAAAAACTGAGTGAATCTAGTAAAAGAAATAAAATAGAGTTACAAAAATTAATAATAGAGAATATAAACATAATAATATAGCTTATCGACGATCACGTTCGACAAAGTAAGCTGATTTTGCGGGAGGAATTACCAATCTTTGAACCATAGGCTTCCCCCATCGGAAAGGGATTCTCTTAGAAGGTATTTTCATATCTTCAAAAATCTTCTTCAATTCTTTGTCATCATTATCTGACTCTGTTGATGATAGATTAGTGGTGGAACTTTCGAACGGAGTTACGCTTATTGCTGTTGTTGTAATTTTTGGAGAAGATATATTTAGTCTTTTTTTGTTGGATCCGGAATTCGAACGTGGAGACACTATGCTTAAAGGAGTTGTTGGGGAAGCTGGGGCAGTCATAGATTCTAATTGATTGCCAGATTTGCCAGAATTCAGCAGAGGTGGTACAAGAACATTTTGTAAGCTTATAGTAGAATGTGAAGAAAGAGTGTAGCTACCAGTGAAGGACGCTGATGGCGGGGATTTGTCGTTGTGTTCGGAGTTCATTGTATTTCGCAAAGGAGAAGATAATTGAATTGAAGGAAGTCTTTTTTGTTTGAAACCTTGATTTGTATTAATCAAAGAACTTTTTAAAGGTAAAGGTGTTGAAACTGACCTTGCAGTTGATATTGTTGAAGTAGAATGATTCAGCAGTGGCAGCTGAATACTGATTTTTAAATTAGGATTTTTTGTTTTTGTTTTTTTATGTGTTGATTTATAGAAAATTGCAGGCATAATAATCCCTACCCCATATAATAAAACGGAGAAAACCACTTTTAAAGTTTTTTGGTCGGACGGGTTGAACCCATTCAACACACAGTTTTTATAAATTGTCAATAAATATTCCAAATCATTTTCGTTCTCTTTTTTAGTGCTATTCTTGCTATTGTTATTATTATTGTTATTATTGAAAGATTGTAAGACTTGATTCATGACATTAAGAACAAAAATTAACCAATCTCGACTTTGTTTAGATAATTTTTGCAATTTATTGTTGAAAGTATACAAAACCGTTTCTACTTCCGGTAGCAACAGGGAACCAAATTGAGCTTCCAATATTGCACGGCGAAATGATGTTAAAGTAAAAGGTATTCCGTTGATATTTAAGCCTTCAACTCGTACTGACAAATCAGGTTCAGATTCATCAAAATAAAAATTCAATTTATTATTATCATTATTATTTGGAGTAGTAGTAGATGAGAGGAATTTTGTGAATTGTGACAAAACATTGGGATTTGACGTCAAAAGCTGACATAATTCGGTGGTTATATCTTGAGGAATTATAGGTTCTCCTAATTCGAATAAAGTATGGGTAAATAATGATCCATAAACTGCAGGGGTAAACTGATTATTGTTTTCAACATTATTATTATTGTTGCCGATATCAAATTCGTCATCAAGTGATTTGCCAAAATCAGGGTCAGAGGTGAATTGCTGTTGTAGTTGTTGAAGAAGTAAATTATCACTTTGGCCATTAAGGATATGGGAATGGCCTAATTTACTATACTTAACTACTGCTTGGCCCGATTTATATAATGTTATCGGTAAAGTTAACAGAATTGCTGATGATCCATTTGAACGATTTATATCATAAGTTATTGTTACTGTTTGATCTTGATAAACTTCCATATTTTATTAATTAAAATTAAAGCCTAAAAATGGGAAATGACTGCCAATTTATCTATATATAAATTAAAGGGTCGAGATCAAAAGGTGGTGATTTCTACAGCTATTGTTAACTTTAATAAATTATTTTTAGCTGTTTTTTTTTTTTTTTTTTTTTTTTGCTTTTCTGTTTGTATTTTTTGGAGGGGTGCAACACTCATTCTCCGGGGTTTATAGCCAACGCACCTAATCCCTGGTTTCCCAAAAAGGAAGGCTAATAGATGTTATAAGAAGAAGAAGAAGAAGAAGAAGAAGAAGAAGAAGAAGAAGAAGAAGAAGAAGAAGAAGAAGAAGAAGAAGAAG
>JASTUB010000334.1:0-18781 GCA_031124825.1 Saccharomycopsis vini
AAAAAAAAAAAAAAAAAAAAAAAAAAAAAAAAAAAAAAAAAAAAAAAAAAAGAAAAAAAAAAAAAAAAAAAAAAAAAGAAAAGCAAAGACACTTTATGTTCAAACTTGTCTCAAGACTAAAGAAGAAAACCGACTAATTCACCACTCACTCACACTAAAGTTTCGGATCAAGAATATATAAAATATCTATCAGCTTCATCTTACTGTGAAATTAAAGAAAGAAAGAAAGAAAGAGGAAAACACACACACACACACACACACACATTAAGAAAAAAACTAGTTGCCAGCCAACCAAAAGTTAATGCCACAAATAATGGACCTTCAACTGCCCATTAATGTTATAAAAAGCAATAATGATAACATGGATATCGATTCGAATAACGAGGATTTAAGAAATAACAACTTGATGGATGGAGACGCTCCTTCATCTCCTTCATCTTTTTCTTCAGACAGTTCTGTTGTATATCGGAAAATAGTTCATGATGATGTGAATAATAATAACTTGACTCCGGTGTCTTCCAATAGTTCAATACTATTTCAAACAACTCCAAAGATTAAAAAACCTTTGCTGATCACTGGATCAGGTTTGAAAAAAACTAAATCAAAAGTCATGGATGACATTTATTCCACTTCATCAATGAATTCTCAATCCGAATTATCAGTCAATGTTAGTAAATCGGGAACAACAATAACTAAAAAAAAAAAATCAAAAAGATCTTTCAGTTCAAAACAATTCAAAGTTTTTAGAAACATGTTATTATTGGAGCAAAATTTAAGAATGCAATATGCTGAACAACATTCTTTAAGAACAAAATTTCTGATCTTTTATTTTGGAATGATAAGTACTAGTTTATTAATTTTTTTGAAATTATATTTCACAACTTCGATTCAAGATTCAACCAATGATTTAGTGAATAATATCAATATTTTATCCGATTTAAATATTGATGCTACACCAACTTATAATTTATTTTTAAGGTTTTTTTTAGTTTTTGAAATTATCACTTTGATTTTATTTCATATTAGTGGAGAATATAAACGGACAATAATCATGCCAAGAAAGTTTTTATATTTGACCAATAAATCACTTAGACAACTTAATTTGAGATTGATCAAACTTCCAAAATCAATGATTGATCATTTTTGTGATATATTAAAATTTTGGTTAAAAATCATTGTTTGGGTTTCAATTAAAATCATTGAAGATTTTATGCCAATGAAAACAGTCATAATTCAAAAAAACTTTTGTTATATAAGAAGTTTTTTAAAAATTTTGAAAATTTTAAAACTTAGATTAACTTTACTTCATTTGAATTCTAATTATGATCAAATTAATTTGAATAGTACTTTTAATATCAAATTAAGTTTGAATTCAAGAGTTTTTAGTCCTAATATTAGAGAAAGTTGGGAATTATTTAGAAATGAGTTTTGGGTAAGAGAATTTAATCGAAGAACTAATGTGATATATTCAATCAATCATGATACTGATATCTTAGCAATTGAAAAAATGGTTTTAAATAATGAAACAATCACCAATCATATGAACAGAATATCTAATAAATCAATATCTCACATAAATTCTCCAATTGGATCCCAATCACCAACAAGAACTCCAACAAGTAGATCTTCTAAAAGATCCTCTATTTCATACCCAACTCATTCTACTTTCAATAATGATCTTTCGTCTTCAAGAGCTCCATTGAGTCCATTAACAGCACAAATGCTAAAAACATTTGAATCAAAAGAAACTGAATCTATTCTGAAAAATTCTTCTTCATATTTATCTCAAACACAACATATAATGACAAAGACTGATCTTTTGAAAAAAGATCGTGAAAATCGTCGAGTACGCAGAAAATCACAAATTTCTAACAATGCTTTTGGTTTAGATTTTTCAAAAGTTGGTACAAATGACAATAATTCATTTACAATGGAAGAATAATGATTTTTATATTGGTATTATACCGAGAAAAACTTGAAAAAAAAAAAAAAAATTAGAAAAGATCAAAAAAAATTAAAAAAAAATTAAAAAAAATTAAAAACGAAAAAAAAAACATATTTTGAAACAAATCTTTTTTTTTTTTTTTTTGCATTTTCCACTTTTTGCTTTCGCTATCAAGTTATTATTTTGATGTTTTACATGATTGATTTTAATTAGCAGTTTCTTTATTGAGTATTGACTTTTTCTTCCCTTTTTCTTCCTTTTTTTTAGTTTTTATTCATTGTATAGTTTTTCCCTTTTTTTTTTGTTAAGTTTAGTCTTGTTATTTTCTTCATCTTAGTTTTTATTATTATTTTTTCGAATTGGTTTTTTTTTCTCTCGCTATTCTCTTTTTTTTTTTTTTTTGTTTCCAAACCTTTTGATATCTCGATCTTTACTATAATACTCATACCTGAACTCATAACTGATAAAAAAAAAAAAAAAAAAAAAAAAAATTACTCTTTCTTTCTTTCTTTCTTTTTTTTTTTTTTCTATTACACTTGATTTATGTTTCTTTTTAAGTAAGCTTATTCGTTGTCATTTTTTTTTATTTTTTTTTTCGTTTGTTTGTCTGTATTTTTGGTTGTTTTTTCTTTTTTCTTTTTTTTTTTTTTTTTTTTTTTTTTTATCAGGATGACTGAATATGGGTTGATATTTTATTATTGAAAATTATGAATATTTTTATTTTTATCTTAATTATTTAATTTGAGTTTAACTAGATAATTAATATTAATGTTATATTGAAATATTTTGTAATTTTATTACCCGGGGATCAATGGGGTAGAGCCTCATTTTTTTTTTTTTTTTTAATCGAACAAACAAGAGGCTGCGCGGTGTGGCTTGATTGATCTTTTTTCTTGATTCGATTTGATAGGGAAAAAATAAAATAAAATAAAAAAAAATTATTTGATACGAACAATTAAATCCCAATTGAGGTGGAACCATATTATAGAACTAATTAGTTGGGGGAGGGCCAAAAATCGAAGAAAAAAAAAAAAAAAAAAAAAAAAAAAAAAACAACAACAACAACAATAGAACAACACACACTTCCACGATTGATTACACAATGTATGTTGGAGATATATTAACCTCCAGTAATCTTGATGCTGGAAACAAATCTGATTTATATTATAAACAACGACTTTCTATGATTCGATATAAAATTAGGAAATTTCTAATTCCATTTATTGAAGCAGAAACCCCAATTTTACATCGAATTCAAAAACTGTTGAGATGTAAAATTTTTGATTTTTATTTTGCTTGGACTGCAAATTTGGCCTCTCATACATTTTATGTGATCATGTTACCTTTACCATTCTGGTTTGGGTTGACTGAAATTAGTAGAGATTTGGTTTGGGTTCTTGGAATGGGGATTTTTGTTTCTGGTTGTTGTAAAGATTATTTTTGTTTACCTAGACCAAAATCCCCACCGTTACATCGAATAACAATGAGTGGGTATACTGCCAAAGAATATGGGTTACCGAGTTCGCATACTTCCAATGCAACATCAATGATCATTATAATTTTGAATTATTATTTGAAATTTGAATATTCCAAATTAAGTTTGATGACAAATTTTTTGGTTTTTTTTTCAATTGGAATTTATTATTTCAGTTTGATTTTTGGAAGAATTTATTGCGGAATGCATGGATTTTTGGATATAATAACCGGATCATTAATTGGAATTGGTTGTAGTATGGCAAGAATATTACTGAGAGATGGGTATGATTCATTATTATTGGACTCAAGTTATCAATCAAGCTTTATCCCTTTGGGAATTGTATCATTTATTATATTATGTGTTCATTTCCATGCTCAACCGGTTGATGATTGTCCATGTTTTGATGATTCTGTTGCCTTTTTAGGAGTTGTTCTTGGTCTTGAATTGGCAAATTATTATGGGGCAAAATATCAATTTTTGGGCCAACAAATCATCGATCCAACTTTAGGAATCACTTCAACTGTAACAATTCCTTATTCTTGGGAACATTTCGGATTGATTAAAACATTAATTAGAGCTTTTATTGGGGTTGGATTAGTTGTTGGTTGGAAATCTATTAGTAAAAAAATCTTATTAAGAATTTTGACCCCAATTTATAAAAAAATCGGATCAATTTATATTCCAAGAAATTTTGTCGAACCAGTTAGTAAATCCAATGAATCAAATCAAACAATTTATCAAAGTTCGATTCAAAGATTAAATAATGATGAAGTTGCAGATATTCCTAAATTTGTACGATCAATAGCTCAAAGACCAGAAGTTGTTGATAAAAAAGGTGAAGAGGTTCAAAAAATAGAACATTTGAATTCAAATGAAAATTGTTCTTATAATTATCATCATCATCATCATCATGATAAAGAAGAATTAATAACAACTTGTGGGGCTTTCAAACCTCGTTATGACGTGGAAATTGTAACTAGATTGATTGTTTATGCTGGTATTCCTACAATGTGTACTTGTGGATTTACAATTTTTGTACGAATGATTGGTTTAGATTATGATCCAAGAAGAGATTTGGTGGTGGATGTTTTAAAAGGTATAAGTTAGAGTTGTTTGTTTTTGTTTGTTTTTTGCTTTCTTTTAATACCATTTTTTAATAATAATATTTTTTATGTCTGTCTACGATTTATAATATTTGTAGTTATTACCAAACTAAAAATACATTTATTCATAATGATTATTGTGAGATCATATCAAAGGAACTTGAAACAAAAAAGATGTGACAAAAGAAGCTCCTGATATATATACATGTAAGACTTTTTATTTTACAAATCAAAGGTTTTAATGAAGAATAATAATATAAATACTAATAATTATTTAAATGCTAATATATCAATTTTTTTTTTTTTTTTTTTTTTTTTTTTGCAACAAACGAAATGAGAGGGGTTAGAGATTATTGTATTTTGAACTAGGATTAAACTTTGGTCAGTTTTACGGGATGAATAGTCAAGCAATCTTTTATCTTTTCTTTTCTTTTTTTGATTGTTGTACAAATCATGCACAAAGTGAAGCAACTTAATCAGCACATAGTTGATGAACTATACAATCACAACATTATTTTTCGAAACAGAACCAAAGAAATTGACAGATAAAATCAATTTATTAAATAACGGCATACTATTATACATTTAATTACATAACTTGAAATGACAAGAAGAAGAAGAAGAAGAAGAAGAAGAAGAAGAAGAAGAAGAAGAAGAAGAAGAAGAAGAAGAAGAAGAAGAAGAAGTTTTGATGCAAAGAAGCTTGCTCAACTCGACCCCACAAGTTGACCATTTTGGCCAAAAAATTTCTTGATCAAAGTGATACATACTGTTAATAATAAAGATGTTTGTTAATAAATGTTTATATTACTCGTATATATATATATATAAATACCATCTACAACCATAAATTATATTATCAATTTTTATTATTTGGCCGAAAAGTGCACCGAAAAATCCAATCTGCCAACAATAATTCGAGAAAAGACAGAATCTTGGAAAATAACAGTTTACCAATATTTTCATTTGAAATTCGGAACAATAGACATTGTTTATTTTTTTGTCCTGCTTTCTTTATTTTTAATTGAACATTACTACTACTATTACTACTACTATTACTACTATTACTACTACTATTACTACTACTACTACTACTACTACTACTACTACTACTACTATTACTACTATTACTACTACTATTACTACTACTACTACTACTACTACTACTACTACTACTACTACTACTACTACTATTACTACTACTACTACTACTACTACTACTACTACTACTACAACTACTACTACTACTACCACTACAACTACTACTACTACTACTACCACTACAACTGCCTGGCTTTTGAAACTTTGATGGCCAATACAATACACAATTTTTCTATTGAATAACTGTGTATCCGAAAATTCATTACAACAACAAACTATGGACCGTTTTGTTTCACTTGATACATGATTAAAACAATGTCGTAAATATAGAATAACAAAGAAAAAATTTCGAGATTTCACAAAAAAAATAAATAAAAGGCATCCTCGATCGAGTGGGTTTTTTTTGCGATGAAAAAAAATAAAATAAAATAAAAATAAATGATAACACAGAGACATACATTTAGAAAGAGAAAGATAGATGATGATAGGGGTAATTATTATTATTATCATACTGTATTTGACATTTATTTATCAAGGGATTATCAAGTCACTAAAATTGTATGGCAATTTCCCATTAAATGGCATTAATTTCTGTCAATTTTGGAAATTAAGAGGGTGAGACTTTCCAATATTGGAGACATAAACTTATCTATCAAGTCAAATTTATATAATATATGATATTGAGAGTTTAGCCGTTTTTAAAATCAATAAATAATAATAATAATAATAATAGGGGAAAAGTAAGTAAAATAAAAATGGATTGGGGGTGAAATGGGGTGGAAAGTAAAAAATAAAAAATAAACAAAAATTAATAGTCAATAATTGCGAGAGACAAAGAAGAAGAAAAAGAAGAGGAGAAAATAAAAAATGGCGGGAAAACAAGTATTATTATTATTATTATTATTATGACAGATGACAACAAATTAATTATTTACTATGATTATTCTTTTTTTTGTATATATGGATATAATTCCTTTTGATGATATTTACATGTTGTTTTGACAATTTGACCAATTTTTTTTTTTTTTTAGTTCCCCCCCCCCATCTATAGTAGAGACTTGATTATCTTTCTTCTTCTTCTTCTTCTTCTTCTTCTTCCTTTCCCCTTTTTTATTTTTATTTTTTTTTTTTTTTTCATTGAATTGGATATTAAAATGTCCATATATGTATCAAATAAAATTGAGACATTGACATATATGTTTAAGGGGGGGGACGAGGAGGAGGAGGTAGTAAACAAAAGTTGTAGATCTTATCAGTTAATATTATCTTGCCATATCAAAGATATGCCAAATTAGACATGTATGGCTAAAAAAAAAAAAAAATTTCTTCCATCCAACTTACCAGTTTAACGCCTCATTTGTAATTAAGATCCTCAATTTTTTTTTTTTTTTTTTTTTTTTTTTTTTTTTTTCCCACTCACATAGTACGTCTCACTTTGACCTTCTTTTTTTTTTTTCTTTTTTTTTTTTTTTTTTTCTGTTTTCCTGTTTAATGATCTACTGAGATTGATCTTCTTTATTCATCCAGAATTAAATTTGATTCAATTGGGGGGAGGGGGGCCTAAAACGGCTCTATTTTACATTCAATGTTTCTACATGTCACATTAAATTATAATTTGGGAAACGAATTGAAGGAATGAAAAGAAAAAGTAAAAACTTTTGAATAATATTTTTACTACCAAAATTAATTTTTTCTATTTGACATGGATATATTATTTGAAAGGGTCTTGTTTTATAATTATATATAACGGGTGGGGGAGGGAAAGGAAAGGAAAGGATTTCCAATTGGTATATATGACAATTGTTCTAGATGGATTGATGTTTCAAAGATGTCGTCAATCAATAATAAGCGTATTTATGAAAAAGTAATAGATGGGGGTCAAATAAAGCAATAAGGATTCAAATAATTTTTGATGAGGCTCAAATGAAAAACAACACCAATTGTTACTGTCTCAAATTATGCAAGTCTTGAGAGAGATGCTTAGTCATGAGTAAAGAGGAAATGTTTCATAATTTAACTTTTGACACATTATTGAGTTTTATAGTAAATCCAATATCACAACATTAGATCATAATAATGAAGGTGTATATAACTACTAGAAATTACAATTTTCCTTGTTACTTTTAATGAGTCTTATTGTTGAGCCGTATTGAAATGTAGTAGTAATAATAATAATTAATAACAATTGGAATAATGTATTGAAGTAATAAGTTTGTTTGAAGTTTCTTATTCTAATTGGGATTATAACTATCATACTTATTGTCCATTTTGTCACTATTGGTTCAAAAAAAAAGAATCTTACGCTGATTTATCTATCCTAGAAGAACAACAAACCTTTATTTTTATTTCAATATATCTTTTGGTAAAATATATACCAGATTATAGAGTGTGAAACAGCCTCCCATGTGATGAGATATTACTAATATATGAGTAATCAAGGTTTTTGCTAGAGAGTGTGACAAAAATGCAAAAGCACATACTGATATTAGAAAAATGTAAACATAAAAATGTAAGAAAACAATATTTTGGTAAATGCTTTGTAGAACTTGTATAAATAAAGTTATGTCACAATCATTGAAACAATCGACGGATACATATAAACGGTTGTCAATTGTTTTGATATTGAAAACAAGCAAATCACAGGATGATATGATAATTGTAAGGATAAATAATAACCCTTACAATCGAATAGATTGATACGATTCTTGTTGTTATTAGATAAAGGGACAACTCATGGTTTGTTCAATTAAACTTTCCAAGAGAAAAACAAACAAAAACAACCCAACCAAGAATGGTTCGAACTTTTATCCACCTTCTTTTATGGTAAGGAAAAAAAAAAAAAAAATTGTATATACAACTTTGAACAATAATAGTTATAATCTTTATGATTAAATTTGCCATTAAATTATCCCTCCAGAGAAAAAATTCTTTTTTCTGCCTGGTGCAAGTTTATTTCTTTCTTTTATTTTACAGGATTATTAAAGGTAAAGAAAGATACTTTATTTATTTTTTACTAATTTCGGTTTAGGTTTCCAATTATGAACGAGGCAAGAAAATGAAAAATTTGGAACATTCAAATAAAGAAATGGGGAGAAATGAAAATTAAAAAAAAAAAAAAAAAAAGGAGGAGTATGAGAAGGAGGAATAAATTTTGTTAATCATTATTTTACACATTAGATATTGTAAGACATTGAAATGAAAGCTTTTTATTTATTTTATTTTATTCTATTTAATTTTAATTTTTAAACAGAGACAGTTTTTTTTAATGCGTTATTGGTTGTTGGATGGGTACGATTAATTATTTATAATAGGAAAAAACTCCAATATAATAATAATAATAATAAAAGTGGGAATAGCAATTTGACGATTATTTTTTTTATTAAATCAACTTCTATATATCATATATTATCAGGAGTTTCCTTTTTCACCAATTCTTTTTAATTTCATCCCTTATCATTTATTGTTATTATATATATATATATATTTGATCAGTTCCCTTTAGTGTCTTAACTCCTTCAAATCCTCCTTAAGGAGAATAAAAAAAAGGTCCTGTAAATTCATTAGTGTTGCAACTTTTTCTTTTTATTATACTATTTGTACAAATTATGTGAAAAAAGAATATTGATTGATCTATAGACACGAATTTTAAAAACAAAAAGGACTCAATTAAACCAGATTCCCAAAAACAAATGATAATAATAATTAAAAAAAAAAACAAAAACAAAACAAAAAAGACTCATTGAATACCGAGAATAAGGAAAAGCCAAAGAATCAAACAATGTGTGCATATTTTATACAACATCACATCATTTATGTAAAACAAGTAATAACAACATAAAAAAAAAAAAAAATCTTTTATTATGCCAAATAAATGAATATCGAATGATATATGTTACTTATAAAAGACTAATTTAAATATGAAATGCTTTCATTGATTGTTTAGGCCTGCTTGATAATTCGAGGAAAAATAAAAATAAAAAATTTGAAGAATGAAAATTACAAACAACCCTTGAAAAAAAAAATTATTAAGCATTAATTAGAAGGAAAAAAAAAAATAAGTAAATAAATAACAAGTGATAAATTGTAAATGAATAGTAAATGAATAGTAAATGAATAATAATTACTATCAAAGTATATTTTTTATTTTCAATAGTGAATTGTTGTTAATTTTTAATTATTTAATAATTCAATTATAGAAAATGATATAATCTCCTATTTTTCTAAATTTTACTTTATATTTAAACTGTTTTAATTCTCTCTAAATTTACAACAAGAAAAGAAAAGGGGGTGTGGGTATTTACCTTTATCCTTTAATGGAATGCGCAGCCACGCAGACTCTCGCATACAGGGGTAACGGTGAATTGTGAGAAGAAGAAAAAAAGGAGTGTGTGTGTGGAAGGGGGTGTACAGGAAGGCTAAGGAATTTTTACAAAACAACTAAAAAATAAAAATAAAAAAAGAAGGTCCGGTTTTTTGCAATTTTTAAAAAAAGAAATTTATTTTGTGCATTTAATAACAATCAATAAAATTTTTGTTTTTCTTTCCAATATGCAAATGCAAATGCAAATGTAAATGTAAATGTAAATGCAAATGCATTAGTCAAAAAAAAAAAAGAGGTTTCTTTTTTTTAAATTAAATGTAATTATCTGCAATCACTAATAATTCTTTTCTCTCCCTTTTAATAGTAGTGAATTGTTTCTCTCTGGTTATTTTTTTTTTTTTTTATTGACAGATTATTTTTTATAGTAGAAAAATTGCCAGTCCTGACAAAACACCCATACATTAATTATCTTATTATATGAAAAAATAATAATAAAAAAAAAAAAAAAAGGTTTTCAAACAGAATTTTTGTATAGGCGGCAGAAACTAAAAAAAAAAAAAAAAAAAAATATATATTAATCCACAGATCACTTTACCACATTAATATTTTTGTTAATTTCATATTTTTATTTTTAATTTTATTTTTATTTTTAGTTTTTTTTGAACAACTCACACTCTCTATTACCTTTTATTCATATTCAAAAAACAATTTCTTATCCCCTTATATTATCAGTTCCATATTCATAATTTATTATTATTATTTTATTTTCCAATAATGGCTATAGAAGAAGGTCCCCTTTATCCAATTGAATTGGTCAAATCAGAACTTCAAATCCATAGAAACGTAATTCAAGAATATAATAATGAACTTTCAATCCATTTGGAAGAAATTTGTGACAAATATTTGCCAGATTTAAGATTAATCAAATCTCAACCAGAACTTAGTCTTGAATTTAGAGAACCATTGTTGGATTTTCTTTTCAAAGTTACAAAACGTACTAGACTTAATATTGGGATTTTCACTCAAGCTGTCAAATTAATGGACCGTTTTTTCAGTAAAAGAGTGGTTTTGAAAAATCAAGCCCAATTGGTTGGTTGCACTTGTATTTGGATCGCCGCTAAACATGAAGGAGGTTATAATCATGTTGTCAATTCTCTTAATAAACCAATGAATAATCGTTATAAAGGTCCAACCCAACGTTCAAGAATCCCAAGAGTTTCCGAATTCGTTCAATTATGTGGTCCAAGTTGTGGATATGATGACCAGATGTTTTTCCAAATGGAAAGACATGTATTAAACACCCTTGAATGGAATATTTCTCAAGTATCAATTTATAATTGGTGTTTCAATTTACATGATTTCCAATTATTGAATGATACAATTGATTCTGAAGATTATATGGATTTCAAAAAAATCTTTTATTTGAAAAATTTCTTTATCGAATTAAGTCTTTATTCTTCTCATTTCATAATGGCTCGTCCTTCAACAATGGGATTATTGATTAAAAAACTTTTATACATTTTGATCATTAATGATGAAAATAGATTCAATATCAAAAATTCAAATTTACATAAAATCATAGAAGATAATAAAATCGATTCATCAATTAACATCGAAGATCAAGATTATTGGTTATCAAATGACATTTATTCTTCTAGTCATCCAAATGATAACTTGAAATTCTTTGCCGGTAATAATCTTGATGATCAATTAAATCGTCTTATATTTGCAGTCGCCACCGTTTCTAATACAATCTTCCAAAGTTATACAACAACAGAATATAAAGAAGTCAATGAAATCATTCAAAAAGTTTATAAAGTTGCTTGTGCCCATATCTTGGCTCTTAAAGAAGAAGCCAAAGAAAAAGAAAGATTGAAACGTCAAAAAGAAATGTGTTATTATCAACAAGAAGATCATCGATGCTCATCCCCTCAATATTGTCCTTCCTCTTCCTCTTCCTCTTCCTCTTCTCGTCCAAATACTGCTTCAACTTCATCTCTTACAAATAATGACGTATATCATGCTAGAAGTCCTGGAGGTTTCTCATCGTCATCTTCATCTGATTCAGAAGATAATTCTTCAACTTTTAGTAGGAAACATAGTATTGGTATTGCTTCCACCATCCCAAGTCCATTACCTTCACCTAATGAAAAAACATCTTATCGATGTCAATCAGGTGCATCTAGTATAAGATACTAAACACATTTTTTTGCATGATCTTTTTTTTTTATTTTTTCTTCTTCTTCACTCATTATTACACCTGTCCTTCAATTCTTTCAATTTATACAATATTACATTGTCGTAATTTTTTCTTCCCCCCTTACGATGATTTATAACGAATAGGTTTTCTTTTTCTGTCTTGCTTTGTTATTTTTATATCATTTTTTTTTCATTATTACTGGATACTGGTTATTTTGTTTATCTCACTATTACATGTGTGTGTGTGGAGGGTTTTTATTTTTGTTATTTGTTCAATCTCATACCTTTTGCTTTTGTATCATTATGTTTTTTTTTTTTCATTATTATTTATATTTTCATTTACAAAAATTTATGGCAAAAAAAGAAAAAAAAAAAAAAAAAACTTTTTGTTGTTCAAATCATTGTATTATTCAATTTTTACATTTGGGAGTTATAAAAAAATAACTAGAAGTTTGTTTTTGAAATATAAAAGTTATTATTTTGAAAGAAAAAAAATTTATTTCGATGTAAGATTTTAATCGATCAAAGAAATGTAGGAATTTAATTCAATCAAATGTTGTTGTTTTTTTTGTTTGGAATTTTAATTGATCAAATGATGTTTTTGTTTGGAATTTATTCGATCAAAAAAATGTTGTTTTTGTTTGGAATTTTTTATTATTGATGTAAGAAACCTTGCTTTTATTAAAAGCAAAATGCAAGGTATCCATGATTAAATTGGGCCATTTTTTTGGCTCAAAATAGTAAAATAAATATTTATAAATATTTTAATCTTACGCAATCAATATATGAAAAAATAAAAGAGTCCAGACAATTTGGAGTATTATTTTTAAAGTTTTTTATTAGAATAATTTTCAATCTGAAAAACCGGTGAGAACAACAACAGTTGAACTTAAAAATACTAATAACGGGTATAGATAGATTGAAAGGTTAAATTAATGAAAAGTCTTGCCGTTTATTAATATGAAAACAAAAAAAATGTCTTGCTGTTTATTTTTATGAAAATCATTATTAATAATAAAAAAAGAAACAAAAAAGAATCAACAAATAGAATCTAGTTAAGGGAATATATATAATTATTTGGGTTCTCATCTACTTCTTCACCCAGTTAACCCGAAAAAAAAAAAAAAAAAAACTGCTATTTTAATGATTTTCTGTTTTACAATGTAATGACCACTACATGAATCATAATTTCTATTCTTGAAGTGGTAGTCGACTAGAGATGTAATTGTTTTTCTTTTTCTTTTTCTTTTTTTTTTTTTTTTTTTTTTTACTTGGACTGAATTTCAAAAATAAAAATAGTTTGCAAAAAAAGCTAATGAATGGCCCTATGGCGCCACTCTTATTTTTTAATAAAAAAAAAAAAAAAATCAAAGTGGGACTAATGGACATATGAGGAGGGTCTTAAAAAAAGAAAAGAAAAGAAAAGAAAATTGAATTAATTTGTCGATTGAAAAAAAATTGTTGTCAAACTTGTTGAAAAATTGTTGATACTTCAACCTCTCACCCCCACTCCCTCAATTATTCATATCAAACAAGATTTTTTCGACGAAAAATTTGAGATTCCTTAGCTTTTTTTCCTTCTTTAATGTCTTGAGCCACCAATTTATCAGCCTTGACTCTTTTTGGAATATATTCAAGGACTTTCTCCAACCATTGATCAGAATGGGTTGAATTAGGAATTCTACAAATTCCATTATCATCTCCAATAATCAAATCACCGGGGTTAATAGTTTCAAAATCTTCATCATCGTTATTATTATTTTTTAAAACTTCAATTGCAATGTTGATGGCAACCAATTTGACAGCTTTTTTAGGAGCACAAATCCCTAGTCCAAACCCCCAAACATCGTATTCCAAATTTCGATGTTCATTGATATCTCGAATTCTTCCTAAAACTACCGTCCCTGCTGCTTTTAAAAATTTTGCCCTAGTGGACATTAACCCTCCATATAATGCATTGGTTATTTTAACGTATGGTGCTTGGGTCAATTGAGCAGAAATTGGTAATCCAACAACAATCATTGCTCCAGCAGGTACTTGGTCAATATATGACAGTTCAATTTCTGGTCTAGGGTCATTTAAAGGGGCATAAATGACGGTAAATGCTGGTCCAAATGCTGTTTTACTGGATGAGGAGGAGGAGGAGGAAGAAGAAGAGTATCGGGTCAAATTGGGAATAAACCCTCCATTATCAATTCCGTGGTGTTGTAATGAATCGGCAACATCACAAGGGGTATAATATTTCAAATTTTGAATATGGTTATCAAGGGTCAATTCTGTCATTATTATGAATTGGAAATGGAAAAAATCAAAATTAAAATATAAATGTATAAGCTTTTTTTTTTTTTATTATTATTATTTTTAATCGAGAAGATAAAGAAGGGGACGGGGGAAAGTAAATGATTGATTCCCCGGAGCATCAAGTCATCATCCTTTGGTCCATTATTTGATAATTGAAAAAAAAATCTTTATTAATATCAATTATCTTTTTAATAAAAGTAATAATTTATTGAAAAATTTCAAACAAAAAAGACATTTTCATTTTTCACTTTTTTTTTGTATTTATTTTTTTGTATTTATTTTTTTGTATTTATTTTTTTGTTTATTTTGACATGATATATGGGGAATGTGATTCCCTCAAAAAAAAAAAAAAAGGATTGGGGGTGGGTGTCAAGCACCATCATCTTATTAAAATAATAGTTAATTTTCATTTATTTTTTATTTTATTTTATTTTATTTTATTTTATTTTATTTTATTTTATTTTTTTTTTCTTGATTGCCAGCTAGACTTTAATTTTATCTTATCACCATAGAAATCACAATTATTGATTTATTTACTCAATCAAGGCAAAAATAAATAATTGGTGAATGTATGAATAAATAAAACATTAAACTCCACCCATACATCAGGCAAGGCAATACCATTTCACATATTCGAGAATTTTAAAAAAATAAATAAATAAATTTACAATTGATTGTTTTGAAATGTGACATGATAATTAGTTGTCAACTGGGATCTTGATTAATATGTTCTTTACTGATGATTAATTAATTTATTAATTAATTAATCAAATTCTCCAATGAAATAAAAAAAAAAGTCCTGTTCACAGGGTCCTGTCATGTTGGTTAATTGAATTAGTTAATGCAGATATAAATTGACTAAATAATTTACGATCAAGTCTAGTTTCTTATATACAGTCTTTTTGTACAACATTGTTATAAATTAATCAATTCACCCATTTTTCCCTTTCAATACCTAATTTATGTAGAACAGTATGATTGTTGGATATTTCTTGGTAAAAACACGACTGCTGTCTTTTATTTTTCATTTTTAATTTACACACACACACACACACACTCTTCTTTTCCCTTTATGGAAAGGGGACCATGAAACTGGCAACAACAAAATAATAATAATCAACAGAAAACAATAATCATTTTAATTTATTCTTATCTCTTTTTATTTATTTTTATTTTTATTTTTTTGAATCAATATACATTTGATTTATTATGATCTAATTTAAATATCATTAATCTCTCTATGAGTTTGTCTCGTAAATCAAGTACTAATCAACCATTTTTTTGGTGTTTGATGTTTGATGTTACATGAATAAACCAATTTAAAAAATGTATAGTGATATATTTCTTTCCCCTATCTAACTATACCTCATTAGAAAAAAAAAAATTATCTTTTTTTTTTTCATTTTCCCCCTGTGTACTCCTATTCTCTCTCTCTCTCTCATCCCCCTTTCTCTAGTATTGAAAAACAGGATACAATCAAATTTTTTTTAAAAAAAAAAAGTTAGAGAAAATTATATCCACATATAAAACAAAAGTAACAAAGTACATTCATTCCTTCTATAACTTGTAGATCTTATTGTTGTTCTTTACTAAAAACAGTAAAGAGGATTTTAAACTTTTTCTATGCCATGTGCAATCGAAGAAGAAAAAGAAGAAAGTGCATGTATTATTATTAATAATCCCTTCAATTGGATAGCAACATAGAATAGAACCTTTTATTTTATAACAACAATACTTTGTATACAATTGTAATTGAGGTAGGAGAGAACAGGGAAAAAAATACTTGATTTGTGTATATGTTATATAAATTATTAACAATAAGAATTAAAAATTTCTATACTTATTTTATTTTGTTTGAGTTCTCCTATTTTCTCTCTTTGAATGGCTAATTGATGATTATTAAATTTAATACCAATTTGAAGAAATGAAAAAAAAAAAAAAAAAATTAAAAAAAAAAAAGGTTCGAAATTAACCTGCATACATCTGCAGGACGTCAAATTAAATTCAAAAAATTTGAAATATGATTCATTTTAATGCAACTGTCACATGCAACAACAGAAGGACTCGGACGGTTTTTCGTGTAAAGCTTTTGATATCTGTTTATTCGTAATTACATAATGTTATAATTATTATTATTATTTATTAACCACCCTTTTTTTTTTTTTTTTATTGTTGTTAGTTTTTTTGTAGTGAAATTTCTCTCTTATAAGCACCTTTTAAAAATAATAATTACTTAATACAGATTTTCAAAAATTGGATATTTGATATCATTATTACACAGCCATTTTAAGGTTCGGAAAAAAAAAAAAATCCTACACGACTCATTCAAAATTTTAAAAGAGTGGGGAAAAAAAAATTTAAATAGATATACAACATAAAAACAAATATTTTAGATTTCAAATTTTCCAATTCCTCCTTCCATAATATTAGGTCAAGAGAATAGGTTATGAATATATCTTGTCCATGCAATCGTTCTGCTTTTTTCTCCCCCCAATGTTCCAAAAATGCACCCTATTGTCATGGATTATATTGATCCGAATTATAGGGAACACACCCAAGAAAGTGAATGTATATAACGTGAGACGGGGGGTGGGGGGGGGGTTGTTGCAAAATAGTTAATAATTATTAACTTTCTCTTAAATCCTTGTTAACACTAATTTGAATCATAAGATTAAATCACCAGATCATTTCTTCCAAGATTTAGTATGTGGGACCTTTATTCTTCTTTTTTGCAAAAAATTAGAATCTATTGATGAAAATCCATTTAATGAATTGTGGTACATTGGTTATCTTTTTTTTTTGATCTTCCGGATATTCTTGAAATATGCTCACATAATTCAAAGTATACATCAATTCTAAAAACATCTTGAAGATTGAGATTCATAAATCGAATACATTTCTTGTAACTCGATGATTTCGTTATCAATATTCAAGTCTTGTAAAAGTCTAGGGAATTCCACAATATCTTCAACTCTTGTTGGGATTTCTTTTTCAAATAAACAAAGAAATTGTTCCAGAAACCCGTGAACTTTTTTAATTAATTCAGCAAATTCACAAACTTTGGCAATAACTTCCTTCAGATTATTGGCTTTAAGTTTTGACACTAATTCCAATTTGAAAAAAAATTCAATTTCTTCGGAAAATCTTCTTTCAATTGAATCGATTTTCCATCTAAGATATGGGTCTAATTGACCATGTTTGACAGTTTGATCAAATCCATCTTCTACGTTGTTTGAATCGTAATTCATGGCTGATTTCACTTAAAAGAACAAACAAAAGTTTACTTTCTCTTTAATTGAAATTTGTCAAAGTTACGGAATATGGGAATGCGTAGAAGAGTTTGTTGGAAAAAAAAAAAAAAATAAAAAATAGTAGTGTCCTATCTTTTTTTTGATAGTGTTTAAAAAACTGCTCAGGTATCTTTTATGGACGTATGAGAAAAGAAAGTACTTAAAGTATCTTTGTTAGACGTATGGGAAAAGTACTTGAAGTATCTTTACTTTTGTGAAAATGTGTTGAAAAAACAAAATAAATAAAATATAAAAAAAAAAAAGTTGCCCAGTTCGTAGTAAAAAAAAGTGTATTTTTGTAACTTTCGGTCAAAAGTTCATGTTTGTTGTTCTACAAATAATAATAATTTTGAGAAATCAACTAGAAGTTTGGGATAATTAAATAACCAATTTTCAACGCCACCAAAAAACATCAGTGAAGCCGGGTCACTAATTTTTTTATTTCCAAAAAAAAAAAAAAAAAAAAAAATTACCAACATGCATGCTCGAATAATAAGTTTCTCACAAGAATATAATTGGATACAAAAAAAGATATTTAAAAATTAGTTCAATTCTGAAATAATATTTCAATTTTCCTGAGTAACTTATATGCATCGTTATAAGGAACATGTAGGGAATATTGTCGATATTTCAGAAAAGAATATTTGGATTAACCTCTTGATTTTTATACGACACAAAGCTCGATACTAAATGACATTCAAAGTGTTGGAAAAAAAAAAAAAAATTAACATAACACGAAATGAAATTTTTTGAAAAGAACCCCCAGTGTGAAACCAGCTTGAAGTTTCCACCTTCAAACCTACCCCTCTATTTTACAACTTGTCATTCTGACTTTCACCATAAGCATCATCAATGTCATCTTTCTTTTTTTTTTTTTTTTTAAAAAAAAACACCTTTTGCAGCATCTCTGATTACAATAAAGGTTAACGATTCGTAATACGAATATTATTGACAAGTTAAAATTTTAAAAAAGAAACTCCTCATCAGGGGCTCGAACCCTGGACATTTCGGTTCCTTACTTCGTAAAAGCCGAACGCTCTACCA
>JASTUB010000335.1:0-18778 GCA_031124825.1 Saccharomycopsis vini
TGATGAATGAATTTGAAAAAAGAAGGTTGGAGAGAAGATTCATTATAATTATAAATATTAATAATCCATATTATTTTATTATTATGTTCAATAATGACATCTGAAATTCTATGTTGATGAGTGTTATTGAAATGAATGGAGTTGATGTCACCTATGTGGTTCTCTGAACACTTATAACCTACCTAGTGAATTTTCGATTCCAATTTATAACTTATTGATTTTCACAAAACAAAAAAATGTGCGTGTGGCGCAGTGGTTAGCGCAGTATATTGCAAATCTATTGGTCCCCAGTTCAAATCTGGGTACGCACTATTACCTTTTCGTTGTTTTTTACAAGAAAGTTGAAATGTAGAAGCACAAAAAGAGAAGTACAATTTTTATAGAAGTCCTTTGTTATACCATGTTATGAAGATAATATTACTTGAGACAGGGACCTTTTTTTTTTCATATTCAAAAGATTTGTACACTTGAAACCATTTATTTGTTTTACAACCGCATCATATATTAATTTTATGAACTTAACATTTTCTATATGATAGGTCCCTATATTTTTATCAACCCACACCAGGGGGTTGGGATGTGCGTATTGTAGCCTTGTAGGCAACCTTTAGTGGTAGGAGGAAACCTTTCTATGGACACCAGCGACGCTACTCTACTGGAATTGTGAGATTTACACCCACTTAAAACCCCCTTGTTATCGTACCTTCTGAGTGGTATTACTCCTTATTCAGTCAGCGCACCAAACGTGGGAACAGGATCACTGACGAGTATGGGAATCGAACTCGCGCTCTTTTTTTTCGTGCATTTATGGACCGACCCGCTGCACCAACCTGCCAGTTCCCAGGGCCCAAAACCTCTCGAGTGAAATAATCTGATTTGAA
Source organism: Saccharomycopsis vini (assembly GCA_031124825.1). Taxonomy (NCBI): domain Eukaryota; kingdom Fungi; phylum Ascomycota; class Saccharomycetes; order Ascoideales; family Saccharomycopsidaceae; genus Saccharomycopsis; species Saccharomycopsis vini. The sequence continues at coordinate 882 of JASTUB010000335.1, forward strand.
GCTATCTAACAAACAGTGTCATAAAAAAGCTTTCGTGGCCCAGTTGGCTAGGGCGTCAGTCTCATAATCTGAAGATCGCGAGTTCGAGCCTCGCCGAGAGCATTATTTTTGTAATTTTTACATTCCTCATTCGGAAAATAGCTATCATCTAGATAAAAACTAACTTTTTTAGCTATAAATAAGTAAAAAATTTATGTTATTTTTATCAGTAACATAGATTTAAGTATATGACATTGGGTTTAGTTAAATTCCTATTCAATATTTCTATTTTTTTGGAACATAGCTACACAGACATTTCAAGTTAAAAATAAGATTAATTAAAATTCTGAAGTCGTGACCAATACTATACCAAATTCGACATATTTTTTGAACTTTCATATGATTTTGAGGTAAAAGAGCCTTTTTTTTTTTTTTTGTAAAATTATTGCCAGTAAAAGAATCAACTGTGAAAGAAAGTTTTAAACTTTGTTGATGTTGGAAACCCCTGGGAGATGCATTATGGGTACTGATCAAGTAGTCTATTTTCAAATAGAACTTCTGAAACAGCCTACGCATGTTTATTAACAGGTTAAAAGGATCTTGGAACATTCTCTTACAGAAGTTTCGTCGATTTCAGATCTAAAATAGATATCTTCAACTGACATAATTAATTAATTAATAAATAAAAGATAAAAGAATAACATATATTACGATATGTAAAATAGAATACAGCGTAATAATTTATAAGTTGAGAGTAAATTTTTATCAGTTAGATTCTTATTTTAAATAACAATTAAAAGGAGAATAGAAATATATTAAGAGAGAAAATTTTTCGCCATTCATAATGAAAAAATTTCCAATAAACAATAGAAAAAAAACTATGGCGTCGAAAAAATTCCATCACAATAAAAGAAAGTAGAAAAGTCAAATAGAATAGAGTAAATAAAATAAGAGAAAATAAAAGTAAAAGTAAAAATAAAAGTAAAAGTAAGATTGATCAAATAAAAGGATTATATTTTAACAGTGCAAAAAAGGTCATTGAACTCTTTATCACTAATAAACTCCAATTTAGGATTGAACTTTTCCATTTGAATCAAATTATTTTGCCCGCTCTACCTTAGTTTCTCGGTTCAATTCTGGCCCGTCGATTTTTTTTTTCACTTATATATATATGTAATCAAGGTATGAATCACGAATCTGAACAAAAGCTACTTGATTGATTGGAACTTAAAAAGAAAAAAAGAAAAAAAAGAAAACTAGTATACATTTTTTAATTGTGAAAATTTGCGGGCAATGCCCAGTATTTATATAAATTAAAACAAATCAATAGTATGTGTAAATTTATAATAGTTTAATAAAAATAGAATATGTCAGATAATATTAAAAAATTTCCCCTTTAGAAACAGAAAAAATGCGATAATAGTATACATGTCATCTAATTGTGAAAATCCAGAGTGCTTAAATCTAAACTAAAATGCTATAATATATAATATTAACAAAGATTCAAATAATAAGAGAAAGTAAAGAAAAGAAAAAATGTGAGCAAAACAAAATGAAGAAAATAGCATGAAAAAAAAAAAAAAAATAAAAGCAAAAAATAGAAGAATTAAACAAATTCAAATGATTCTGAATAACCATTATTTACATGTTTTAATTCTAGATACTGATCTTCGAATCTTTTATGATAATAATATCCAGTGATGTCACCAGTAAACTGATCCAAACAAATATAATATAAACCATCGTAGGAAGCATTGAGTAACTTTGCTCTTGAATTGGGCACCAAAAAAAGTTCTTTCCACCTCATATAAATGTACCTCTGATTTAAATGATCTCTATGAATATAAAGTGGAGAAGAAGCAGAAGGAGAGGAAAAAGAAAAACTATCATTATTATGTTCTTGAAATATATGATCATTTGAATTCAAATGTTCCAAAACCTTTGGTTCGATTTCTTTTCGCCAGTTAGGAAATCTGCCCCAATTAATAATATCCACTTTATCAAATAAAGTCAAATTATGAGTCGTACGACGACTCAAGAAATTATGTTTTTCAGAAATTATTTCTGCTTCAAAACATGTAGTAATCTCTGGGTTTTTGTTGGTAAGGTTCTTGATTGTCAAGTATCCATTTAAATAACTGGAATTCAAATCAACTTGTTTAAAAGTGACGCTAACATCATGTCCTTTAGTATCATAAAGTTGCTTGCCTCTAAATGTAGACCCTGATCGAAGATAAGTGTACTGAAAACAAGATGATTCCATACAAGTGTTAGCGGTTGAAGATGAAGAAAAATATGATGAAGAATGCAGACAAGAGTCAAGGGAATTATAATAATATCTTTGAGAATTATTGACTAATTCCATTAAATTTATGGGGTGATCGGAATGAGTCAACAACTGCGACCCGTCTTGTTTTTGAGAGAGGGGGAGTAAAGATTTGGTCTTGACATGTGTTTTATTTTTGCTGTTATTATTATTGGTATCTAATTCATTGCTGTTAACTTTTTTATTTTCCAGATGAATTGTAGACGAACTACCAAGGTCTCGTGTTGAGGAAGAGATATCTTGTTGAGATGTAGTCGATGACTTTCGACAGGTCTCCAACAATATGGTAGTAGATGCGACCGAAGGCATATTTTTTTTTTAATGAATCATGTAAATGCTTTTTCCAATTATTAATGAAAAAAAAGAGCTACAATTGATTTATTATGAATGGATGTGTGATATTATAGTGTTTATTATTGTTTTGTTATGTTTGTTATTAGTAGTTTTTATGTGTTCAAAAAAGGGGAACATCAAAGAAAGAAAACTAAGAAAAGTGTCAAAGTGAAAGAAATACGAGATAACGTTTTTGGAAGAGAGAGAGAAAAAAGAAGGGGAAGTTAATATCCGACGCCTTATCAGCACGTGAAAATAAGTGTGTTAAAATCCTCGGGTTGTTAATACTACTAATACATGACCAGTCAATATTAGATTTATCACTATTCTTATTTATTATTTTATAATACAATTTATTTATTTTACAAACATTCAATTAATCATATAAAATACATTTACCACTTGCAGTTCCTCCACATAACCAATTCTTAGTTGCATGAAAATTGGCCACTGCTGGAACTGCAGTTATTCTTCTATCACCCAAATGACCAACTTGAATCCCATTTGCTGTATAAATATCAAAATATTTTTGCATGTTTCCAATTACAAATTTTTCCATCCCATCATAAGGATTAACTTGCCATCTAGCTTTCAAAATACTAACCCATTTACCAGTTCGACAATTATGTTTCAATACTGAATCAGGTTTCAACTTCAATGGAATAATTTCCTCATTGTTATCATCTTTTGTTTTCTTTTTTGTTTTCTTTTTCTTATCATCATTATTTATCGAATACGTGGATGTCCAAGAGTTAGTGTCTCCCAAATTGAAAATATTGATGGCGTCGGCATATCCATTGCAAACAATATCCCCACTACTATTCCAATCAGATGAACTAACACTTAATCTACTTCCAAATCCGCCGTAACTGTATAGACAATGATCATGGGGGTGTTTTTCAGACCAGTTAGAAGTCTTGTAAGTTTTTCTTAAATCCCATATTTTAAGAGTTCGATCCAATGAGGCTGTAGAAATTTGATAGTTGGCTCGTGGATTAATGCAAAATCCACCAATCTTTTTATCACTTAGTCGATAAAGCTCTATATTGGATAATTTTGGTTTTGACCGAATATCAAATGATCCAAATTGGCCATTTAAAGTGGTGAAAAACATCAAGTTTTCATATTCTGAAACCGTTGACGTTGAAGTTGAAATTGAGACATCAGATATCCCAATATCATCACCAGAAGAGTCTTGAAGAGCCAAGATTTCTGTCGATTTCAAGCTTTTTAAATCAGTCATTCGAATCGAATTATCATAAGATGCAGTATAACATTTATTGGGAGCATTGGCATCAAATGCAATCTTGGCTATATGTTTTCCGTGCAAATTGAACATTGTTATGCTTGGTTCATCTTCGTTATCTGATTGAGGATTCCAAATCCCCAAATTCCCGAGAATATCCCCTCCCAATATCACTTTTTCTTTAACTGATGGATGGAACGTAATATAAGCCATTCTATCTTTAGTCAATTGAATTTCATTAGGGGCGAATTTTTCATATAATCGGATTTTTTCATTGAAAAAAGTCCGTAATTTATTAATTGATTTATCATCGGATTTACGTTTTGAAATCACTTCATAAAAATCACCAGCGGAAAAATTATCCGATAGTCGAATGAAATTTTCCAACAACTTTTTATCATCACTATCTTCTTCTTCTTCTTCTTTAATTCCATCGATTTCACTTTGAAGTTTCTTTTGTTCTTTGAGCACTTCAATTAATGATACGTCTCCAGGTAATTTCATTGATTTCAATTTTTCCAATTTTTCATTTTCTTGATCTTGAATTTCTTTGATCCGCATTGCTTTTTGATAATCTTCAGTATCTTCGATTTTTATTCCTTGTAATCTACGAGATTTTCTTAATGGTTCAGCAGGTGCTGGTGGTGATAATTTATTTCGACGACGTTTTTGTTGTTTTTCCCTCTTTTCTTGTTTTTTAGCTTCAACATCATTTTTGATTTCCACAGTGATTGTGTCAAGCCCCAATTTTTTAAGAAGCTCATTATTTCTTGCAATGTTTGCCAATCTTTGTTTTTCTAAATCAGAAGGCATTGCGGATAATAGTTGTTGATGTATCTTATCTCAACCGCTATCAGAAGATCAAAACAGTAAAATAAAAATAAAAATAAAAATAAAAATAAAAATAAACATAAAATAAAAATATAAGTAGTAGTGATGTGCGCAAAGAATAAACAACAGGAGAAAAAAAAAAAAAAAAAAAAAATCAAGAATATTTTCAAATCTCATAAAGGAATAATTCAGTTTCATTTCAATTTATCTAATAGAACTAAAGAATTCTCATTGATTATTTAAACTACTAAACAATTTATTATAATTTATAATTTTAAGATGACAAATATAACAGACCTTTTCAATCCCCCACCGTCCCGCGATTTATCTTCTGAAGAAGTTGAAAATTGTGTAATGTGTCAAACCATGAGCACATTTGTATCATTAGCTGCAGGAACCTATTTTGCCACTGGTCAAGTTTTTAAAAATGAAAAACCAGGCGTTAACCCTTTATGGTGGAAAAGCTTTATCAAAGGATCAGGAATGGGATTGATTGTTTTTGGAATTTACAGAGGTGGTGAAGGATGGTTGTGGAATAAAAGAAAATAAATGGCTATGATGATAATGAAAATAATAATGATGAACAAAAAACAAAAACTTTTGCAAATAGGAAACTAAAAACGTTCTATTATAGAAACTTACGGTGGGTATAATAGAAATGAAGTATAATACATGATTTGAATGACTTCTTATACAGTATGATAATGTAAAAAATATGGAAGCTGAAAAAAAAAAAAAAAAAAAAAAAAAAAAAACCAAATCAAAGTTGCTTAACTATTCTCATTTCTGATTGGAGTAATTTAGCATTTTTGCAATGCTTACAAAATTTAAAATCAATTAAGATTGATTTGCCTTCCAAAAACATAATATTATCCCTTGAGGCATCACCATACAATATGTTTATTTTATGAAGTTTTTTAAATGCTGGGATAACTTCTTCCTTGATGATTTCCTCATTTGTTTTTTTTTGTTTTTATCAAGTTTTCAGTCTTATTATATATTTACTGCTACCGATTTATGATGATCCTAATGAAGCTGAAAGACTATCGATGGCGAAAATCGATGGAGAACTGCCAGCTGCTGAGAAAATGTTATTGGCCTCGTGAAAAGTTTTTTTTGATTCTTAAAAACTTTTAATTTCTCTAATTTCTTCCTTTGAAATAGAAAAGTAGGTGAGAGTATGTTGAAGGAAAGAAGATGTACAATTTAAATCGAATGTCGTACAAAGACGTTCGATAGTATGAGGTTGGTTAGTTGAAGAGCGCCTCAAATTAGTTTTTATTCTTTCTCTCCCTGCGGCTGCTGCTCCTTCTTCGTAATCATCAATGGATTCATAAATAGATTATTCATCAGCTCCCTTAATTTCTAAATTCAAGTTTTTCAAATTAATGAACAGACATGTGCTGCCTGTGACAAGATAAACCTTTTGACACCTACGTATATCGCTAAAGTTGTTTGTTTTACTAGAAAAGCTTGGAAATATATGCCAGGATTTGTGTCATCTTTCTTTTTGCCACAGAGATATTTTTAGGCTCCAGTTTTTTCGCTTTTGAGCTCAATAAATCCTGTAGGGAGTATAACATTATTGTAGTTTACTCTAAATCCTGTCAGCAACTCAGGTATCAGAGGCAAGCCGATTCCAGCAAAACTTTGTTGACTTTTAAAAAAATCAGATATATATGGACTTATGTTTTGAATATCAACGAGGTGTTTATGTACTAGTTTACTTTCAAGTAACATTTTTAAAGCATCTTGAGAATACAGTTGATAATTACACTCAATTATTGGGCAAAGAGTATCTTGGAGCATTTTTTTTATAGAAGTAGTTCCTCTAACTTTTCTTTCAGCATTGTTGTTTTCGATAATTTGATAAAGGAGTCCGTATAAAATTAAGAATAAAATTAAGATTGATTTATATTTTGATTTTAAGAAAACTAAGAAATAATAGTTTAATTTTCTATTTTGTTACCAAAATTCCGTCGTATGGAGTTATTGAAGGAAAAACAAGTAAGGAATTTGCAGCTTTTGCGGGGGTGTAATATATCACAGAAGATTAGATCGCTTTTATACTACCTCTACTATGCATCAAAACAATATTATCAAAAATAACCAATAATTTTTTCACTCTTCTACTATATTTCAATTGCTTATGAAGCTTAAAACTTCAGGAAAATCGATTAAAAATTCGTAACAATATTCTCTCAATTATTCTTCCTCTCGCCGATTATCATCTCATAAATCAATTAGTCCTTCTTTATCGTCACTCAATATATCTGATATTTATTCTGACTTGAGTCCTATATTCAACACTAATATCAAACCTTCACATCATATTAAATCCAGCTTATCTGAAGCTACAAAATTTTATTAGAATTTATATTCTTCTACAAGTAAAAAATACTTTCTCTTAGTCTAAAGATTTAATTTTCATCTTATTACAGAAGATACCATAAATATTATACTTAATACTATGAGGTCAGCAGCTCTCACCAATTCGTGTCTAAGGTTTTTCACACCGATTCTCAATACTATTGTTGTATTTTCGTTTGCCACATCACAAGCAAAAATAATGATACATGGCGAATCAGGACAATGGTTTTTATTAAATCGAGGTACCATACAAGGGTCACCGATTTATAATAGTTTATTTGTTATTGGCTCAGAACCTTTATTAGAGCCAATTTCAAGAACTGTTCAAGGCATCACTACACACGATTATGCTGGGGTTCATAATACTCTTGAACCATGATGGAATAAATTTCTATTCAAATGGTAAATCAGGTACTTTACAAGTCGCTCAACTTCTTTTTCAATTTTGTTATCTAAGTGGTCTCAAAACTAATCAACTGAAATCTAAGGTTTATTTTCCCACTTTTAAAGACGATAAATATGAACAGAAGCTGGGTATTGATAAAATTTTGAAATATCCTTTACGTCAATGTCAATAAACTGTTTTTATTGGTCATGAGTATCCCACTAGTAGTTTGCACAAATAAGTTTTTCTCACTTGAAAGAAAAAAGAATTTATTAACCAATTACGGTCGAAAAGCCTTACTAAATGATGAGCAAAAAACACTTGTGTAAGTAGAAAATTAAAAAAAGTCTATATTTAAGAAAATTATGGTGGGTATAGTAGAAGTGAAGTATAATACATGACTTAGGTGATTTCTCAAGAAAACTTATACAATAAGGTACTTTAAAAAGTAATGAAAATAAAAAATAAGGGATAATTCTAATATTGGTTAATTTTTTTTTTTTTTTTTTTTTTTTTTATAACTCAAATTTACCTTGTTTATATAATTCAATTGCCCTCTCAGTTCTTTTAAAATCTTTACTCCAGAAATCATCTTTATAAACTTTTTCAATACTTTCGCCATCGTTTGGATAAAACCAATAATTAACAGCAATATGTAAATTGTCTTTATTGTCATTACCAAAGGAAGTCACTTCATGAAACCAACCAGTTGGCAAATACAACATTTGGCCCGGTTTCAAGTCGACGGTAATACGTTTAGCCAAGGAAAATTTAGGAAAATGTGTGGTTTTCAATGATTCAAGTTTCAGTTTATCATCATCATTGTTAAGTTCTTTAGTGTGGAGTAAAATTGGGGGAATTGTAGAAAAAGAAGGTGGATCCAATTTCTCTTTGTCATTATTCTTTTCAGCTTCATTTACTTCTTGTTCCTCATCATCATCAATTGTGGCCCCATCACTTCTCACATGCTTCCAACCTCTTGCTTTTTCATCCGTCTTATAATCGATCACTCCTGAACTATAAATCTTATTGACATTACCAACGGTATATAAATTTTCAGCTTCACTTGGAGCAAAGATTGTGAATCTTTTTTCTCCTTGAATTGGAATATACAAATTGTTAGCATGATCATGATGCAAACCTGAGGAAGTTCCTTTACCAGGAATTCTTCTGCCTAATCCAAAATCTTTAGTATTTGATTCATCAATTGAGATTTCCAAAGGTCCAGGGTTTAATGAGCCTGAGCCTGCCCAAATGTTGATTTGTTGAGGTATGAGATGCTTCAAAAATGAAGGGACAATTGGAAGACCTTTGTCATTTATAGCAGCAGTTAATGGTTTTTGAACAAGTCCATATATTCTATCAACAGCTTCTTCGACATATAAAGGTTCATCATCGATTACTTCAAGAGGAGAATCTTCTTCATTCTCGTCATTGAGTTCGTCGAAATCATCATGTAAGTCTTCAGGATCAATAGAATCAACATCACTATCTTCACCATTTCTTTGAGCTCTGTGGTTTTCGATTGCTTTCATCATAGCTTTTTCTTCTTCTCCATCTTCATCATCATCATTATCATCTTCTTCTTCATATTCACCCACTTCTACTTTTTCTTTCAATGCTTTCAACAATGCTTCGTCATCTTCATCATTATCTTCGTCCTCACTCATATCTTCTTTCAAAGCGTTCAACAATGCTTCTTCTTCTTCCTTGTTCATCTCTTCATCTTCATCATCTTCGTCTTCATCATCATTATTGCTGTGGTCGTATTGGGTAGTCAAATAACCAGTGGTTTCTCCCTTTTTGGCTTTTTCAATGAATTCATTAAATTTCATTTCTTGTCTTTGTTGACCAGATCCAAAGCCTCCATCGACTCTTTTTTCAACTTGAACATGATATTGTTCGCCGTCTGGTTTTTCTAAAAACTTAACAATATTGGAGGATTGAAAATTAGAAACTTCAAAATTTGGTAATAACCCATTGATCACTACTGGTTTTTGAGGTTTTATATAATTTTCATAAAAAAATTGTTCACCATCACCTTTGTTTATGATTTTGGAAATATCAATTTCTTCAATCGATTCACTGTCTTTTAAAGGAATATAACCATTGTATTCATTAACCGAAGTTTTTGATTTTTTAGTGTCAGAATCTAATGATTCAGAATTGGATCTCTTTGTGGTCATTGTGATTATTTATTGATAATTACAATAAATATTCCAGATTTGCTTTTGTATGTAAAGAATTGAAAAAAAAAAATCTTTCTTTATTTTATTTTTTTTTACGTTTTTATTTTTTTTTTTATTTTTTTTTCTGCATATTTTTTTGCTTTAGCGATGAGGTGATTTCAATTGTTTCAACAAATGAAATGGATGATTAGGAGAAAATAAAAAATGAGAATTAAAGATAGCTAACTTGAAATAATCAATTTTAGAATATACTCACTGAGATTTAATTACAAAGATAAACACAAAAGAGTGAGCGTGCCGAACTTTTTGAAATTTCATCATCGCACAAAAAACCACAAACAATAACAGTCATGACAAAACATAATAATATTAACAATAAGCTAAGCAGAGTAAAATATCAATATTGTATAACAGGCATTTGGATATATATAATAGAAATTGCTTTCAAACTCAAACTCAAAAAGAAAAAAAAAAAAAAAAAAAGACTCCATAACGTTCCAAAAGATCACTTTTTGTGATAATCATTGAATGATAATTCTAAGTTTTTTTTCACTTCACGATAACGCTTTAAATGTAATACGCAAATCTCAATAGTAAAATAAAAATATCTTTAAATTTAATTGTATTTATCAATTTTGGTTATGTTTTATTCACAGATTACGGTTATTTTTGGCAGAAAAAAAAAAAAAAAAAAGAAAAAAAGCATCTGTATGATTGCAGTTATTAAATTACACAAAAACTTCTGCCGAGAGAAAAAACAAGCAAAAAAGATGAAGTGACTTGAATTTTTTTCTTTTAGCTCTTTTATTTATTTGTTTTTACGGTCTCATTAATATGTAACAAAAATCAAGCATACTATAAAATACTAAGATCCTATATAATAAAAGAATAATATATCCACCTTTAATATACATATACCATGGAAGAAGACCGTAATTTGAATTCTCTTTCTCAAAATTTTGAAGAGACTCTTGAATTAGACTCTTCAGGTAAAAATAATGGTGATGGTAAAAATGACAGTAACAGTGATAAATTTGTTATCGATGAAGACACGGTAATGGTCCCAAAATTATCAAAACATGATAAAAGAGTCTTTGGAGTTTTGTTTAATCGCGAAGTTAGTGAAGCAGCTTATGAAGAATTCGAGTCAAAAATATCAGGAGGATTACCTATTATTGGTAATGTTTTCGCTTCAAACATCGTTGTCGATCCATCGAAACGCCCTAGTAGGGATGTTACTGATTTGGATCTTTTAGAGCACTTGTACAAAATTGAATCAGAAATTATTCTGATATTTGATAAAGCAGTTAAACAACAAGAAGAAAATATTGTTGTTGAAAATGAAGATGAAGATGATATTGATTTATACGGATTAAAGAGATTACCACCAAAACAAACTCTTGATTATTGTAAAAAATTAGTTAATGAACAAATGTTTTGTGTGGAAAATCCGAATAATTCTGTTGAATTTTATGCGCCTTTGTACATTTGTATTGCAACAATTGAAAAATATCTATTACAATACGATAGAGCAATGATTAAAAAATCCCTAATTGTCTTGAAAAATAGAGAAGTTGGTTCTAGTGCTTCCATTGAATTTCATCATCAAAAAATGTTGAAAAGCTATCAAATTCAGGAGAGAGAAATTCAAGTTTTTAACTATTTGAAAAAAGCAGTTGATTTGGCTTTACCAATCAAGACATACAGTCTAAATAATGATGACGAAGAAGATTATGGAACATATGTGGTTTCTAAATTAGAAGCAACTGTTCTACAAAATGGATATGCTCAATATGCCTCTATTTTATTGATAAAAGCAGCAAGGTTAGAATCTAACTTAATTAAATGGGAAACAGAAAACACAATGAAACAAGAAGCCTTGAACAGAGTAAATCAAATCAAGAATTATTATGAGGCTGAAGCCAGTCATTACTTATATATCTCTGGGTCTTTTGGTAGACGAAATGTCAAAGAATTATCGTGTAAAATCAATCCTTATGCTAAATTATGTGGTGATATGGTTATGCAATCTTTACAAAGCGAATTTTATAAAGTAGAACCCTGATAGTGTAAAGCATTTGTGTTAATTGTCATTATTTATTTATTATGATTTTTTTTTTTTCCTCAACTTTATACCAATCTAGAATATACGAGATGAGTGTTTTTTAATTTAATGCAAATGTTGAAGATTTTCAAACAGGAGCGCTTTTTCGACTCAGTGTTCCGGTATCGGAAAAAAATAAACAATCAGGTTTTCTACATAAAGATGATATATCTGATCTTCTATTAATTTCAATAGACAGCAGCTCAATTCAATTCGAATAAAAAAAAAAAAAAAAAAAAAAAAGAAAATAAGTGTAAATACAAAATATGGCTGAATACTCAACTTCAAATTTTTCAACTGAAAAGTACGACAACTTTAGACCAACATATCCCTTATCATTTATCAAGTATGTTGTGGATTGGCACAACTCATCACAAGATAAGGATACTCATGCTATCTCATCTTCAGTTGTTCTTGACGTTGGTTGCGGTACTGGACAAGTCACTTTCCCATTATATGAAAGCATTCAAAAATTTGATAAAGTGATTGGATCGGATCCATCTAGTGTAATGATTGAAAAATGTATTAATACAGCCAATTTAAGATCGTCAAAATATTCAACTTATAATTTCAAAGAAGAATTAGAATTTTTACAAGTACATTCCGAGAATCTTTCTTCAAAAATCGAAGAGAATTCAATTGATTTATTAACTGCTGCTGAATGTTTCCATTGGTTTAACCATGATGAATTTTTCACCGAAGCTCACAAAGTCTTAAAGCCAAATGGAACTTTGGCTTATTGGTTTTATATTGAGCCTGTTGTTTTATCAATAACCAAACCAGATGGCAAGATTGATAGTGAAATTGATCTTTCACAAAAATTCATCGATTTGTATGAAGAACTAGGGTATGGAGAAGATTATTTAGGTCCATATTGGGAACAACCGGGGAAAAATCATCTTCGAAAATTTTGTGCTCACATTGATATACCTAAAGATTTATTTCACACAATTGAGACACATAAATTTCATCCAATATTTGATGTTGATACTAAGGAGGGGATTCAAAGTGAAAAATTGTTGATTAAAAGAAATTGGACCGTTGAGAACTTTAGAAATTTTTATAAAAGTTGGAGTGCTCAACATAAGTTTGTGGAATCTAGTTTAGTTAAAGAAAATAAACAAGATGATTTACAAAGAAAAGAGGAATTGGAAAATTGGATTCCTGATTTGTTTGAAAAAAGAATTAAAGAAAAATTAGGAATTGATAAAGAAGACATCATGGAGGTAGTTTGGTCCACTAGTTATTTTTTGGCCAAGAAAAAATAAGAGATCCTAAGAGGTAGTCAATTGCTTTTTAAAAGATATGTAGGGGGTATTGAAATAAATCAGGTTAAAAGTTGGTTCACAAGGTTGTTTTTTCTTTCTTTTTTTTTTTTGTAGGGGTGTATATAAATACACAAGTTTCTGGCAATTATGATTCTCTTGCTATCACCAAATGTAATATTAAAAAGATAAGCACATTTCATCTCCAAAAGAGCCAGGGTGTAATCAGGTAAATCTTGTTCTTGTTGGCAAATGATTGGAGTCAAGAAACTATAATTTGTTCAAAATCTGTCATTTGATACATTTTTGCTCCTACAATGAGTAATATTGTAATTAATTTTATTTTTACATATATTATACTCTTTGTAAAGAGAGGAGAGCTAAAATACAATTGCACAAACACATAAAAAATAGCCCCATACAAAATAAAAAAATATAAATAAATAAAATGAATAAAAAATTTTTTTTACTTTGATAATTTTTTCTTTCAAGAAATATGCGGTATAGTAATAATTTTATGACCCACTTGCCCAATTTGGTATAAATTACCGCGAGGCTCTTCTCTTTCTTCTTCATCATTGTCGACATCCACAGTTTCTTTACTTTTGTTTGATTTGTTTTTCTTCGATTCCGGCATTTTACATAATACAATATCTTGTAAGAATCCTACCGTAGGACTTTTGATCATATCTAGTGTCAAATCTCCAATTTGAATTTGAAGTTTTCCTGATTTATGGACTTTCAAGGTTCCAATTCTGCCTTCTGTTTTTTGCGCAACATTGGATTTTTTGGAAGAAGACTCTTCATTTGTTTTCCTGTTTTTCGATTGAGAATCATTTGTGAGATCTATATCCATGGCATTTGGATCCTTGAATTTTGGCAATATATTTGGAAGTTGAATAAGCATGAATTGTTCATTTGGTTTCTTCATACTACTGTTGTTATTTTTGGAGAAATCTGATTTTGATTTTTCTTCTTGTTGTTCTTTATTTTCATTCAACTCTGGAGCACCACTTAAAGCATTTGTAGTTTTTGAATATTCACCAATCAAATTCAAAATTTGTATATTTTCTTTTAATACTTCAAGTTCAGAATCTTCATTATCATATTCATCCCCCGGAGTGTCTCCACTTATTGTACTAACAGGACTAACTGATCTAACTTCTGCACTTTCTTGCAGTGTCTCTTTTTCATTTTTAATTTTACGTTTTTCAGCCAAGTCAAGTTTATGTTCATCTTCGAAAATTTTACTAAATTGTAAAGGTCTCACAGGGAACAAACTAGTGATTTCATTATCTTCATCTGCAGCAATTGATAAATCATTATTCATGTCGATTTTATTTGGATCTTCATCATCACTATCTCCTTCAGCAGTCGCACTTCGCGATCGTACTTGTTGACGAAGATTCTTCAAGTATTCAGGAGTGGCAGACATAGAATACATTCCACCACGTCCTCCCCCAGAATCATTTCCTGAATATGTGGTAGAACTTAATGCCCCAGTACTAATAACTTCGGTTTTAATTCCTCCAAATCTTCCTCCACGAGCTCCTCCACGACCACCACGGGCTCCACCACGGCCCCCTCTAGCTCCACCTCTTCTACTATCGAAAAATTTTCTTTTTGGTTCTTCTTTTATTACAGGTGCATCAGATGCTCTTTCTTTAGCACTTCTTCTAGCAACAACTTTTGGTTTGAATTTTAATCCACTCTTTGGTTTTGCAGCTGGTGCTCCAGTGCTAGCTGCTGCAGGAGTGCTAGCACTACTAGCTGTACTGCTTGATGAGCTTGCACTATTTCCGTTAGTCATTGATTTCCTACTTAGGGATTGAGGTCTTGAAGATTTAGAACCATTGACAGACATATTATCTTCCTCTTTTTTTTTTGGTTTTTTTTTCTCTTTTTCTTAGTAATAATTAATGTAAATTAAACAATTAAATTGTTTTCCAAAAAATAAAAAAAAAAAAAAAAAAAAAATTTGAATTCAATAAAAAAAAATAAAAAAACAAAAAAAAGTATGTACTAAACCATTACATAAGCAATCCTCGCTCTTTTTTTTTTTACCAAAAAGAAAATAAAACAAAAAAAAAATGGCGATGACCAAAAAACAGCAAACTATAAATTACAACTCTATAACATTCTAACAATCAAAAAACAATAATTGCAACAAATAATCATGTCTTTACCTTCTTTAAAAGACCAAGAAAAACATAGCTATATTAACCAAGAACAATATAAAGCTATTCAAAGTATCAGACTTTTTCTCAAATCCAAATCTTCTTACGATGTGTTACCAGTGTCATTTAGATTGATTGTTTTGGATACAACATTACTGGTCAAAAAGTCCTTGAATGTTTTGTTACAAAATAGCATTGTTTCAGCTCCACTTTGGAATAACCAAACATCTAAATTTGCAGGATTACTTACATCTGCAGATTTCATCAATGTAATTCAATATTATTTACAAAATATGGATCAAATACAACTCATTGACCAATTAACTCTCAATGAACTTAAAGATATTGAAAAAGCTATTGGGGTTAAACAAATTGAAACATCATCTATTCCACCTTTCACATCCTTATTTTTGGCATGTGAAAAAATGCTTCATTCAAATGCAAGAAGAATCCCATTAATTGACGAAGATAAATTAACTCATCGAGAAATCATTGTCAATGTATTGACACAGTATAGAATCTTGAAATTTGTTTCATTAAATTGTAAAGAAATTAGAATGTTATTGAAACCCCTTAAAGACATCCAATTCGTCATTGATAAAAATAAAACGAATTTATCAACCGCAGTTTTACAAACCCCAATTTTAGACGTGATTCAAATTTTAACTAGGGATAATATTTCTTCAATTCCGATTGTCGATGAACATAACAAATTGATAAATGTTTATGAAACTGTTGATGTACTTGGGTTGATCAAAGCAGGTATTTATAATGATTTGTCTTTGACTGTGGGAGAAGCTTTAATGAGAAGATCTGATGATTTTGAAGGGGTTTATACATGCACGTTGAATGATAATTTGGCAGCTATAATGAGTACTATCAAAAAATCAAAATTACATCGTTTGTTTATTGTTGATGAAAATACAATATTAGTTGGTGTCTTAACGTTGAGTGACATTTTAAGATACTTGCTATTCAGTGATGACGAGGAGATTTTGTCTTAGAGATTATTATTAATGTTATTAAAGTATTCTTTTTATTTATTCATTATTTCGTTACTTTTTTTAAGAGAGAAAAATTTGGTTAATTGTATATTTAATGGCTGTTTATTGGTTGTTTTTTTTTTTTTTTTTTTTTTTTTTTCCTCTTTCTATTGTTAAATTCGATTTTATTTGTTCTTTCATCATGTTCTAAAACAGTTTTGTTTCAGTAGTATCATATATATATATATATATATATATATATATACATATAATTGCCCAAGGATTTTTAATCCATATTAAAAAAGCTCCCAAATTGAGTGAAAACAAGATATATATTTTTTTTTTCTATTTTTGGCATATATTTATATAACCTAGTTATGTTTTTCTAACCTTCCATTGTTACTTCTAAGCTAGAGTTTGTCATTAAGGAGCTCTGAGAAACACAAACAATCTAGGAATTCCAGTTGTCTAACATTAATTATTGAAATACCATACATACATAATTCATATTCCACAAAAAGTTAAGGATGTCTACTTTTTGAATTTTTCAACTAATTTTCGGGTTTGTAATAATTAATTGAAAGAAATAAAAATAAAAACCTGATTTCTACAAGATTTTAAAGATTTATAATACCTAAAATGAATAAACATAGATCAAGTAAGGTGGGCAGTTTATGGCAAAAAGTCACGTTACGTTTCAAACATGGGAATATTTTTTTTTTTTTCAAATTGTCATGTGGTTGTGGTGAGTTGAAAAGAATCTTACTATAATAGGAAGAAATATCACATTAAAGGGGTGAAACCCCCTCCCAAAATACAAATGGTGATCAGGATCGATCCTCCTTGAGAAAAAAAGTTCAGAGCGCGCGCTCGGCTGAAGATTTGTTACTACAATAGAAAAAGAACTAACTGACTTTGAAGGGTGAGTTTACCTCAATAGGAGAAATTTTTGTCCAAAAATCATAGATTTTATTATTTTATTAAAAGATCAAAAGCCTAATTTGCATTGATAATTTTTGAACAGATCTTTTATTATGCAATCTATAATTATGCAATCTATAATAATGTAGTTTTTAATGGTATGTATTTGCCAATATTCTATGTGCTTAGAAAATAATTTCAACTTAATATATAATACCAGTATCAGATATATGTCTATTTAAAATAAATTCATGTACTATTTCTTACATGCAACAACATATTCATAGATTTATGTCCTTAGCCATGTTATTAGTTATTTTTAACCAAATTTTTGTCTTTGGTGGAAACAAATGCTCTTTTTTTTTCAAAACCTTTCTTTTTATTTTGAAATCGATCGCTGATATTCGTCAACATGATGTATGTGTCCGAACGGTCAATAATGTTGGTTGGAGAAACAATTAGTTTGCACCAAAAGTATAAATTATAATTAATTAATGGTTGTCATTTATTGTCCCCTGAAAAACAAAAAAGCAAAGAATCAAAATGTTAAAAAACAAACAAACTGAAAAACAAAAAATTTGAATATTAATATAATCATAGAAGATCATATCTAAAAAAAACAAAATGAAATAAAATAAAAAAACAATACTTTTTTTAAGCTTTATTATGATTTTTTCTTTTTTTTTTTTTTTTTTTTTTTTTTTTTTTTTTTAAAAAAAAAAAAAATTTTTCTCTTTTTTTTTTTTTTAAAGTTGTAACTTCCAATTTGTCCATAAACTTTTTAACAA
>JASTUB010000336.1:0-18778 GCA_031124825.1 Saccharomycopsis vini
ACAAATGTTAACATCTCAAGGTGGATTTGGCTTACTAAATCTAAGTGATCAACTTGTTGCAAATCATTGCAAAATCAAATTAATGGTTATCGTAAATGATGACCAACAATTTTATCCAACATATTATATGAAGAGATGATCAAAGAGTCAATATGATCAGAGTACACTTGCAGCAAGATTTACGGGATCAACTATTGCTTGATATCAATAGTGAACAAAACTAATAATTTAAATTTGTGTCTAATGAGCGAGAAAAAACAAGCAACCGCCCCCCTCCCCCCTTCCCAAAGAGCACAGAGTGAACCCATCAGTAAAGCTATTCATCCAGATAAAGTACAAAAATCTTCATTTTCTAATCCTAGGAGCAAATATTTGGACTTTCTTTAAAGATTGTTTAAGGTGGTCATGTATATAATGGAAATAAACTGAATATTCTTAATCATATTATTCAAGAATTCCAAGTTGCTCAGCAAATTAAAAATATTTATGGGATGCTTTCCTCCAACTTGATTGAAATTAAATAATGAAACTGAAATACTTAAATCTACGTGAGTTAATCAAATTGGACCAGGTTATTTTTATTCTCAGGGAATTGGATCAAAGGGGGGACCATTTATTACATCATTCTTTGAAATCCAATAGGGAGAATTAATCTATCGTCAAGAATATTTATTGGTTTCTATGATTATCACATGTTTTTGATTTTAGTTTTTCATGTTCTTTATTTTTGCATTTCTTTTTGTTTTTTATACTTCATCTTTTTCAAAGAAGCCTTGATTACTTCTATGTATATTACTTTATTTTGATTTATTATTTTGATTTTATTTGATTATACTTGAGAGGTTTGTTTCATTGATATATTTGTTAATATCAATGCTACCATTAATTTCTGTGATTTAGCAAAAATTGATGTCCTTGTTAGGTTTTCTCCTCGATTTAGTATATTTTACCTTTTACATTAATTTCATTTCGTTTCTTCTCTTTTCTTTCATTTTAATTTCTTATCAGCTTTTTATTGATGAGGGGGGTTGTTTTTATTGTTACGCTTATAATATCGATTGTTTTCTTGAACAAGAACTGATTGATGTCCTTATCACAGTTTAACTAACCTTTATTTTGTGTATTCTTTAAAGTACGACTTTTTGTGACAGAAAAAAAAAAAAAAAAAAAAAAAAAAACTAATTTTGTATATAGATTCAAACATAAGTTTAGTTTTATGCGTCGGGAAAAAAATATAATCAGAAGTAGAGATCAAATTCGAATTATTTGACACTAATTGGATGCTAAAGAAGTTCACAAATTAGTGTAATAATTAGTAATTTGTAAATTATCAAATATTCGGTGCGCATAAAGCAGGGGTGTAAGCCCCCGATGACTTGATTATATAATTAATTGAAATATATTACGTAACGTTTGTAAACAAAAACAAAAACAAAAAAGGAGCAGGGCTTCTTTTTTCAGATTTGTTTCATAGTGTTTGATCTATTGTAGATTTTAACCTAATATCAGATTATTGTTTCAACACAAATCAAGACATTAACAATCATATAGAGACAAGATACCCCAAGAGAAATTGTATCTTTTTTAGTATTAAGATCACACTATCGGACTATTATGACTATTGAGCAGCGATCAAGCGAGTTACGCCAACCTCTGGTTTCAATATTAACTAAAAACGACTCAGGTTCACCTAGAAAGCATTTTGACGTTGCTTCTCCACTGAACTCTTTTCTTTCAAATATATCGACTGCTTCTAATAGCAATTTTCTATCTCCTCATAAAAACAATAACAATCCTAGTTCGATGGCTTCACCTAACAGATTTTCGTCAATAAGCGGGAATACCACAAATTACATGACTAACTACAGCGGAAGAACGACATCTTCACCTTCCAGAGATTTGGGATCACCTATGAGACTTCGAACAAGAACTCCTTCTAGTGGAACATTAACTTTTGGTGGTCTATCCTCATCAATGAGACTCAAAGATGGTAACAGTAGTAATAACCGAAGTAATGATAATCAACTATACGAGTATTACACTTCGCAAATCGAAAAAAAGGAACAAAAGTTGTTCGGGATCTTGTGTGATATCAAGTCTTACAATGAAAAACTCGATCATATTTATAGCGATAATATGGCATTGAAACAACAAAGAGCGAAATTGAAAAAAAAATTGAAGAATCTAGAATTGAAAAATTTTGAAATTGAAAAATGCCTTGAAACTCATCATATCAACTTGAATAGATCTTTGGAATTTGAGTTGCAAAAACTTAAATTAAAATTTGAAAAATATAAACATGATTCGCAGAAGAAAATTGATGCTTTGAAATTGGAGTATGACAAGAAAACTTACGAAGCTAAAAATTTTAAAACAGAGGAATTTAAACAGGAAATTCAAAGTTATAAAGATGAAATTAACGATTTGAGATATAAAATAGAAGAATTTCTGATACGAAATAAAAAGATAGTCCAAGATAAAGATGATGAATATGCAAATTTATTTGAAGATCAAGTGAGGCAATTTGAAATCGAGTTTTCAAATTTTAAGCAAAAACTCAATGAGAAACAAGAAATTTTAATACAAGACAATAAAAAATTGAATGAAATGTCTCAAGAATATGACATACAGGCAGAAAAAATCGAAATGATTGAAGAACAAATTAATAATTTACAAAACAATAAGCTTAGTACTACACAACAATTGCAAGAATTGAATAAAGACAAGATTGAACTTGAGCAACAAAACAAAGAGAAACAAAAAGAAGTTGACGAATGGGAAATACAATTCGAGAAATGGAAGAGCGAAGAACTGGAACTTGAAAAAAAATCACAAGAAATGGAATTTCGAAAGAGGAAGACCCAGTTCCAAATACAGCAATTGCTTGAGAAATTACCAGTGTATATTCAACTAACTGACTTAGATCCTAGTTCATTTGAAGTTAATATTGATAACAATGGTATGGAAAACTTAACATTCACAGATTCGAAAAGTTTTTATACTGTCTCAAGAATAATTCATCCCTTCTCCTGCAACACAAACTTATATAAGCAATTCGACCTCTTGGCGGAAGAAAATTTAAAAAATATTAACACATCAGTCATACTTTTAGGATCAGGATTAAATACTGAAAAAAAATTTCTTCCAGTTTCAATGTTATTATACCATATTTTTGACCATTTAAAGCAGAAATTTCTTTCTAACCTTGAGTCTCGCGGTTGGCAATATGACTTTAGTTATCAGTGCCTTGCAGTTTCAACTGATAAAAATCAATTTGAGGACGTTGTTACTATGGATAGTGATGGCACACAAATTATGACGATGGAAGATATTACAAATAATGAGACTACCATATTGATAGGAAAGAGGAATATTGTAGTTAATTCGAATCAAGTAATTTTATCTTTATCAGCTGATAAAGATTATGATTTTTTCACCAAAGACAAAAAAGTTGATGATGGTGAAGTAGAAGATAATAATTATGATGAAAATTGTTTGAAACAGTTAGCTGCAGCAGAAATTAACGGTGATGACAAGATTCCTTTTTTGTTATTTCATGCAAAGGGGCATAACGAAGATTTGAATAAGTCGAGCGAGTCAACAATGTTCGTTCTTGATTTTACCAGCCTTGCAGCCAAAGATAAAGTTAATGATTTGATTGAAGAAGTAATTAACAATGTAAACTCAAAGAAATATTCATCTGGGCTTTATGAGAATGATAAATTCATTAAACAATTGGTTCATTCGCTATATCTGAATACCCAAAGCACTACAGTGATGAATATTGATAAGTTTGAAAAAGAAGGAAAAAAGAAGGCTCTAAATTTGGCAGAGAAAATTAGCAAAGTCAATACACCTCCGAAGAAAAGGACAATTAAAAACAGTAATAGTCAGTGATTTTTTGTTTTTTTTTGTTTGAAGAAAAAAAACTAATAATTCTAATTTTAAATTAAGGCATTAAGTGGGTTTTAATTTTAGAGTTACGAGGCCAATTATTTTTAATGTAATCACAAAATCGACAGATCGTTCCATAATTCTATGGTTGTATTATACTAATTTTAGATTTTCAAGCTTTATAATCGAAATCAGGAAATATCATGTTTTCTTCAATAGCAAATGTTCTCTATGAAATAATAAAAAAAAAACTAGAAAAGAACAAAAACTCAATCAGCGTCATGCTAATACTGGGTCCAAAATTTATCATTTAAAATATCTTCAATTCTTGTACTCTTCACTTCCACCTTCATTGTATCTTCTTTCAATTCTAAGTAAAAAATTTTCTCTAACTTTAATTCATCAACAATATAATCCAACATCTTTTTATAGTTCAATCCAACTTGGGCAACAGAATGAGAATCATCGCTAAAGCAAAATCTAGCACCACCGTATTTAATAATTGCCTTTGCCACTTCTGGGGATGGATAAGGAGATGGCCAACCTTTTCTCAAACTGGCACTATTTAGTTCAAATAAGCCACCATAACTCTGAACGAACTGTATATTTCTAATGATAAGCTTCCAAACATCTGGCCAATTTTCTTGTAAACTCATTTCAAATTTTATTTTTTTACAAGATTCAGAGCTGTCGACATTTTCATCTCCGCACATCAAATAAATTAAATCAAAATGACCAACCACTAGGGGCTTCAATTTGGTCAACATGAGATATTGAAGCTCAAAGTATTCTAAAAATAATTCACGAACTCCACCGCATGAGTCACGGGCTTTGTTCCATAGCTCTTGGTTGAAATCTATAGGAAACAGCTTTACAAAATGAACCGACCCAACGCACATATTAAATTGATATTTATCACTCTTATTATGATATAATTGAACACTAGCATCAATGTGGGCTTCATCAATTGCTTCAACTTCAAAACCCACTAAGAATTTAGTTTTGATAGTTGGATCATTTAATGATCGAGTTTGAATTTGCTTGGCATGTTGATAATATTTGTCAAATATTTCTTCTAGGTTCGTGCTACTATACTTTTTTTCGAGTTCTTCAGGATAAAGATATTCATTATTAAGACGGGGTTGATGCTCAGTTAAACAAAATGTATGGAATCCCATATCAATCGCTCTTTGAGTGATGCCCTCTAAAGTGTCTGTGGCATGCGACACATAATCACCACTATGGGAATGATGGGAGTGCATTTTTTTTTTTTTTTTTGTTTTTTTTTTCTATTATTTCTTTATAGTCAATTGATTATCAACAATACTGCAAATGAAAATATTTAGTGATGATGATGATTATACAGATACGACAGACTTATCTAAACTATCCATTTTAAAGATGAAAAAAAATAAAAAGTTTTTCAGAAAAAAAAGCAGATAGGGAGTATGTAAACTACTGTTCTTCGCTGTATTCAAATGTATGCATGTTGTGGTTTGATGCTGGAAAAAAAAAAAAAAAATGCAGAGAAATAAAAAAAAATTTTTTTTTTTTTATTTTTCAACCCATAATAAGAACATCAGCATAATAATATCAAATTGCTATTCTCACAAGGAGGAAGACTAAAAAATAGAAAATGAGTACTACAACAAGTGTAAAAAGAAGTCTGATAGATCTAGACTCTGCGGCTTCCACTGGATCCAAGAAACTCAAATTATCATTAGTCAATGAAGTAGATGAAGAGACTCATTTATCAAAATGTTTTCATCAAGTCACCACTAAACTTTATATTTCTTTGGCTCCTATGTTTCTCATGGACCCACTTAAAGGAATCAAACAACAACATTTGGATCCACTTTTAATGACTTTTTCTCCTCAAGCCAAGGGAGTAGTAATATCATATTCAAATATCAAATTTTTAAAAAACAACTATTCTCAAGACAATAACACTGAAAGTGGTGAATCTTCTCTTGTTGGCAAAGTGAAATATGATTCTCCATTTGTATTCATGTGGATATCAGTGACTTTGCTTGTGTGGAGACCAATGATTGGCGATGTAATTAAAGGGTATAGTTATATGCAAACACCATCACATATTGGTTTATTGATTCACGACACTTTTAACGCCAATATCAAAAAATACTATATACCTAATAGCTGGGAATTTGTCCCAAATGCCCAAGATGAAGAGAACTATGAAGAAAACGCTGATAATAACGATGAGGAACAATCAAAAAATAATGGTGTTAGATCATTAGGCTATTGGGTAGATGAAAGTGGAGTTAAGGTGGAAGGAGAATTGAAATTCACAATCAGAGCCATTCATACTGCAGGTAAACTTGTTAGTATTGAGGGTACGTTGATCAAATCAGGCGAGGAAAATCTTGATGATTTTGGTAGCAATAATGACGACTCAAATGATAATTACAGCACTATTAATAAACATAAAAAGTTCTTTGATGATGACAATGGCGATACTAGTATGACAGTTATACCAGAGCCTGCAAAAGAAGAATTGGAAGATGTTCCTAAGTACGAAAACAATGATTCGGAAGATGAGAAAGTGATAGCTGAAGCCGATTCTAGTGATGATGATGAAGATAGTGATTAGATAAAAAGCTTGAGTTCTTATTCTATGACTGACGCAAACAGGCTGGCGTTGTTTTGATATGCTATATACATATGAATAGCATATGTGTATTCTTATAAATTGCCTTGTTCATTTCTCGGCTATGTTTTTTTGTTTTTTTTTCCTTTCTTATGATTAATTTTCATCTTTTTTATTTGTAAAATTTACACTGTAGATTTTACATGCTCCGCATCAAAACTACACAGAAATGTAAGAAAACTGCAATCAAAGTAAAAAAGAGGAAGAAGGCATATTACAAAATTAGATATTAAATAGTGTTTAATTATAGATGTGAAACAAACCGAGTGCTCTTTGCTATTGAACACCAAAATATCCTCTTCCTCTGTAATAGGGAAGAGACTTTTAACCTTTGAAGAGAGAAAATCAATAGGCTAGATGGACTAAATTTATTTAAAGAGCGATATTTCAAGCTCAACTATATCTCTTTAACCACTTTACATTTTGATATTCAAAATGTATTTAATCATCAGATCTCTTTGTGGTTCATAAGTAAGTGAGCGTATTAATTTAAAATTGCTGTTAATACAATCCTTATTTTGTTAATGTTTAGCGCTGAAGAAAGCACGCAATTGTTGTGAAATGTAAGCCAGAAATACAGAGTTCCAATTCTACCTAAGCCAAATTGATTTACATCCTTGTAGTGGGGTTTATATCCTTGTATTATATAATATATTATATCATTTTCATGTAATCTGTTCAATGCCACTTAACACCCCCATCATCTCATCGTCACCCTCCATCCTCCACGCTAAAAAAAACTGTCAGATTTCCATTTTCATCAAGTTCCGAGGCTTATATGGAGGAGGCTTTTTTTTCCAACTCTTGTTTTTTTGCAGAAATGAATTTTTTGCCTGTGCCATATATATCTGGAGCCCCCTTATATTCAAGATATCAAGGAACGTCGACATCAAATTGTTATCACAAACAAAATGGACGAAAAAACCACATATCAAACAACAACTCCATATTCTGAGGAAAAGCATGAACAAGAAGAACCTCTTTTGAGTGATTCTTCTGAAGGATTACCAATTCCAGTTCAAACCACTCCAAAAAAACAATCTTCAGTGAATTCTAAAAAAAAAGTTTTATTTTGTTCCGCAATCGTTTTAGGTCTTCTATTTTGCCTTGTCAAATTAATTCACGAGCTTCCAAATATGGAAGATTGCGGTTTCCCTGGACATCATCAAAACGATGGTAGACCACCACATTTTCATGGCGGAAGACCACCACATGACAAAGGTGATGGACCACATCACGACTTTAAATCATGTGCTGAAACTATTGAAGTACCTGAATGGGCCAAAGAATTATGGTCCGCTGATGAAGCAGGTGACTCTACCAAAGTTGAAGAAATCAAAGCTGCTTTCGAAGGCGAAATCGCTGCTTTTGAAGCTGGCAAAGTAGTTAAACGTGTTCCAAAATGGCTAAGAAAGATGCAACATGAGTTGCGAGAAGCTCGCAAATATGGTGACACAAAAAAAGTGAGAGCTATTAAAGCTAAATACGCCAAAGAGACAGAACAATTTGAGAAGGAGAAGGATGATGCTTCACCTCAATGGTTGAAAGACCTTGTTGATGCCAAGCACAACGATGATGAAGAAAAATCCAAACAAATTAAATCTGAACATGCTTCTGAATTTGATGCCTTCAAAAAAGGTATGCAGTTTGGAAAATGTGAAGCTAAAATCAGAATGGAAAAATGTCAAGGGGCTAAAAATAAAGGTGCTCCGGTCCATATGTGATTTTACCACATTCTGTCAATCATGAAAAACCAGAATGAGTTGAATAACTAAAAGCTGCAATGGAATATGGTGTTCTTGAAAAAGTTGTAGCCATAAAAGCCGATCATGCTGAAGAAATTGAGGCTTATTGTGCTGCCAAAAACATAATATCTAACTAATTGCTGTATGCTTGATGTTCCAACCTTCTTTCTAAACCTCTCCTCTTTATTTTAAATCTTTTATTTCTCTTCTTTGCTTTTTGCTTCTTACTTAGTTTTCTTTTTTCGTTCAATCTTTCTAAAACTGAAGCATTAAAACTTCATTTCATAGATGGCCTAAGAGCATGTTTTTTCACTATGCTTCATCATCACTTTGAAAAAGAGTGTGTGCCACACAAAATTCTCTTTTTATTACTGTCGAAAGGCTTAAGTAATATATATATATTTGGGTGGCTATCATAGTTTTTATTGGTCGTCGTAGCTGTTTATATATGCAAAACTGCCAGACAAGACTTAGTAATAGATCTGACTGGTGGATGTGCCTCGAATGAGTTTGTTTGTCAATAACCCACTTACAATTAATTTTCAGAAAATTCATACATATTTTACTGTCTCCTTTGAAATTCTCTCGATCAAAAATTCCGAAAGAGCGCTAAATCACTTGAGACTATTCGTATAATAAATCGAAACCTCTATTTACCATTACGTTATTGAGTGCATGCAGCCTTTTTCTTGAGCTCTTCAATAGTTTGAAGAGTCAGTTTTTTATGTCTAAAACTTGTTTTGTTTTACTATTATTTTGGGAATGTGCAAATATGGGTACTCAGTCAATATGCTAATTTCTTCTCAGATGCTCTTATAGCGCTACTGTAATTTTTTATTTCCACAATTTGACTTCAAATATTTTCTTCTCTATCTCCCTTCTCTTTTTTTTTTTTTTTTTTTTTTTGTGAGGTTTATCTTTATTGAGAAGTTCTAACTAAGAGCCATAATCCTAGGGCATATAATCAACTGATCCTTAAAGAATCAAAATGTCACGGTAGGTTACAATTTCCAGTATGGGAGAATTTTGATGATGCTGAATCATCTAACTTTTGAATCATCTAACTTTTGAATCCCGCTGATCAAGCTCACCTTGACCACATTGAACATTTTAGTTGATTAGAGTCACCATTTATTTGAATATATGCAATTAATGGGATAGTCCAACGTTTCTTGAGCTACTATTCCTGTTCTATTATTTTCTTATTTAGATTGCTGAACGTCTCTTTTTATCCTTAAAATTAAAGATTACTGCCTTCAATCCTTTCACACAAATTACATCGTTATCAAATTCTTGCATCCATTTTTGGTTTTTTCGCAATTCTTTAACAAAACATAGCGTTGACCGTTTATTTTTCCTTTACCATGTTTCCTTATCTATTAATTTTTTTCGATACATTAGCTTGAGTGTACTATCTGCGCCATTCCGACTTATTTCCAATGGAAAATGTTTTCAATCTAGCGGCTAATATCATTTTGAAAATCTGTTCAACTTTACTTACATCATATTAAGAGTCGAAATGTGATTAATATTTGTAGTTTCTCTTGTGACTTGCTACTCACAAATCCGATTATAACAATGTTCAACATAATAATAATAGTAAACTGTGTTGGAAAAAAGCAAAATAGGTTGCAACTTTCAAAATTTGATCCATGATAAGTTCACCCTAATTTAATAGATGAATAAATAAATAAAAAAGTCATTATAACCCTACCCTATTATATATATTCATTCCCTATTATATATATTCATTCCATATTCTTCATTTACTTCAATGTTAAATTTATTGTTCACTATATCTGGAAAGTCAAATTAAAATTGAGGAGATGAGTATAGTAATAAAGGAAATCTAACGCTTTTTTTTTTTTTTTTTTTAAAGCAAATAGTCCATCCATAACTAGCCAGTATTTTTTGCAGCGTCTCCTATAAAATTTCTTCTTATAGATTTAATATTAAGAATCTATAGATTGTGCTATTATATAAACAATAAATCATAGTCCGAATGTGACTGTTTTAACTATATTTATTGTACCACAACTACATTATTCCATTCAATTTTGTAAATAGTCAGATTAATGTCGAACTAAGGGCGGTCCAGAACAATTGCAAACTTTGAATTTGAGCAAGGAATTCTAAATAGGTTTCTAATTAAAATCATTAATAGTTCTTCAAACATGATTTTTGGTTACCCATAAGGAGAGAAATCATTCGACGATTGAAGGAATATTGATCAAACAAGGGAGTATCGGAAGTGATTTTTTTTTGTTTTACAAAAAAAATGCTTGATAAAAATGAATTCGTACAAAGTTATAGTAGTTTATCATTAGTCTCTATTCATAATGTATATATATTAAGTAATTGAAAGAAATGTATATTAACTCTTATAGTTGCAAATAGTTCAATATTACAGATCCTACGCTTCAGTAATACTTATCAATTTTTCATGATCTTTAATTCAAAATGTATATAGTTACTGAGTAATTGCAAGGTAGTTCTAAGTTGATTATTAAAAACTTTCTCAATTTATACAACAATAATTAGATGAAAGTTATACACTTACCAATCACAAGATGTGGACATCAACTATAGTTATTCAAAAAAAGGGTATGAGTTCCTTGCAATAGTAGTCTAATTAAAAAAAAATCTCATCTCTAATTAGATGGCGGGGGAATGGGGATATATAAAATGGTATTCTTTACAAATGTTATTTTTTATTTTTTATTTTTATTTTTTTGGTGTTTGTGTGTATAAATAATATAAGTTGTTATTTCTTTTTTCAATCAAATTCGTATTTTATCCTGTCGGTGCGTAATTTGTCAAAATGATTTTTTTTTCTTTCTTTTTTTTTATTTTTTTTTTTTTTTCCCTCTATTTTACTTCTTATTTCACTTCTCTGGGACAAAAGACTTCTGGAGAAGAATTTTAAAAAATGTAACATTGCTAAAATTGGCTAGAAAATTTGCTATTCAATTAGTCCTTCGATAAGTTTAATTGATAAAAGGTCTAACCCCCCCTCTCCAATTTTCTACGAAAAATTTTTAAACATCATCTATTGTTTGCAAAATTCCTAACCTAAAAAGCAGCTTAGAAGATATCTATGATACAAATAATCATGATAAGAATACATTACCGTTTCATTTATCTTTCAATAATATTTCGACATGTTATTTTTGAATATGTACACACAATAACTCACAACTTTTTTTTTTTTTGTAAACTCTTTTCTGTTATTTCAATGTTTTACACAAAACCAAGATCTTGATATAATTGGGCTAACATATTTGTGGCCATTAAGATGATAGACAATTATAAAAGTAACAAATTGATGCTGGCTACTTGATATATATCAACAACAGCCAGCCAAGTTTGATAGGATGTCTGTACTTCAATGTACTTGACAGTAACTATATGTTCTGATCAGCTATATAGATACGTCTGTTTTCTTAGTCTGATGATGAGGGTTATTATAATTTTATAAAAGCCCTAGTGAGAACACAAAAACTTCTTTTATCCGGGTGATAAAATGCCTCAAACGGCTGCCAGCCAAAAAAGAAACTACAAACAGGGTAATATATCTACCTGTGCAAGAAAAATACTTTACGCACACATTATTTTTCTTTTTTTTTTTTAAGCGCCCAGGGTTCAAAGGAGTTTAAATTGATTGTCATTGGCACATAACCCGAGTTTAATGCATTCGAATGTAATAATAGGTGGTTTGAAGTAGTGAATTTGGAATTGTGTGTGAGGCGCGGCCAGAATTCAACATCGCTGGTAACTGCAATTAGTAAAATTTTCTAAGGTTTTCTTTTTTTTTTTTTTTTTTTTTTTTTTTTTTTTTTTCAAGAATTTTTCTCAATACACACAGACATTAGCACACTCCAATTGCTCTTACTTATTTTATTTTTTTTTCGAATTTTTTTTAAATTCTTTTATCTTAAATTGTTTTTTTTTCTTTCTTTTTTATCTCTCTTTCCCTTTATTATTTAATTCTCTACTTTTGTCTCTTCTTTTTCATACTTTGTATTTGCGTGATATATAGACATTCTAAATTTTTGTTTTCTTCTCTCACTTTATTGCAAGTAATTCTGAAGATCAAAAACCCTGTGTCCCACACAAGTCAGCCTAACCTCTTAATTTATTTGTTCTAATTATTACATTTCTCTATCAATTGACAGAATTGACCAGTCTTTCAAAAATATTCGTTTCCGTCCTTTATTATTGACATCTTTTTCTTAAATTTTTTTTTTTTGCTTCTCCCGCCGACATGTATTGTTACTACCCTTCAAGTTGTACAAGCTACAACTCTTCAGCATGCCTTGAACTTTATCCAATGCAAGATGCTAGAGACAAATATTTTCCAATCAATGACCACAATAATAATAATGGTGTGCGATTGACCCCTCAGCAACTCAAACAAATGCAAAACCATCAATTATTAAATCAATCTTATGGAAAAAGAACGCGTGGAGATGATGATGAATATCAGTTACAACGTGAAGTACGCAAATCAATTAGTGAAGGTGATATTCGCGCGTCATACAATGGCGATATTGAAATGGATGATAGTGGGTGCAATTCATCCATGTCTCCTCCTTCTTCTACTGAAAATGATAGAGACCCTCAATCTCGCAAGAGATTTTTTCAAAAAAAAAATGAACTTAAAGAAAGTAACCATTGGCCTACTTTCCACCATCCAAGTGGCGGGATAATTCAATTTACACCACATGGAAACATTAGAACATATTTTGATGAAAATAGAGGCGTTGAAGTTAGCGTCTTGGAAAATGAAACTAATTTCACCAATTTTGGATAATTTCAAAAATAACTATTTCTAAAAGCGATTTGTATTACTATTCTGGGTTTTGATTTACATTTTTTTTTTTTTTTTTTTTTTTTTTACTTCTTTCTTTCTGACGAGTTTTACTTATTAATTTTTTTATTTCTTTTTTTATTCTATTTCATTTCTAGCTTGCTGTACAATACTATTCAATACTTTGTAAATTTAGGTAAAATTCAATCCCTATTTTGCAAAAAAACAAAACAAAAATAAACAAAAATATAATTGTATTTTTATAAAAAATACAAACACAAAATTTTATTTCTAAGGATTCCAATTCATTGGCTCTTATTAGAAAATGTAAAAGCTCAAAATGTAGATTTTTTTTTTTTTTTTTTTTTTTTTCAATTGTATTCTGTGATACTCAAGATGAGCATAGAGCTCAGCTCATCTCTGCTATTTTTTTTTTTTTTTTTCAAGATTATTCGCGGTTGCATTGCCCTTGCACAGTAATTACTACACACAATCCAACAAGGCACCCCACCAAATCAAAAAATGAACAACAACATAGACAAGGACCAAAATAATCAAATACTCAACATCAGTTCATTTGGTTACAAACAAGAAATAAAGAAAATTATTCGGTTTCTTGTAGAATATTAAACAAGAAATAAAGAAAATTATTTGGTTTCTTGTAGAATATTACTCATTTACCACAATTTTGATTGAAAAATTTGGTTTCATTCAACAATGTCGGGTCCATCAATAAGAGATCAGTGGAACTCTTTTAACGCTTCACGCTCAAGTAATAATAATAATAATAATAATGAAAGTTCATTGGGCTCAATGTTTAGTGGATGGAAGGACTCATTATCCGAATCTGCCAATGATGTCTATCAGCGTCTTCCCATATATGAGAGAGAAGAATCTGTTCAAGAGCCAAGTTGGTTTAAATTGAGTCAATTTGAAAGAATAGTGGGGTTTATATGTTGCATATTGGCGGCAATTTTTTTCTTTACAATGTCTTTTGTATTATTTCCAGTATTGGCTATAAAACCTCGAAAATTTGGTCTTTTATGGTCATTTGGTAGTCTTTTGTTTGTGGTGGCATTCGCTTTACTTAATGGTCCTGTAGCTTATATAAAACATATGATTTCTAAAGAAAGATTACCATTTAGTGCTTTTTTTGTGGTGACGGTAATTAGTACCATTTATTTTAGTGTGGTGATGAAAAGTACAATATTAACAATAATCAGTGGGTTGGCAGAAATAATAGCTGTACTATATTATACCATCAGTTATTTCCCATTTGGTAGACAAACATTGAATTTGTTAACCACCACTGGCGGAAGAGGGGTCATTTCCTTGATGGGATTTTAGTTATAAATAAAATTGAGAGACTATCTATAGATAAAAATCAAACGCGTGTCTTCTTTACCCACAATTTCCAAGGTCTTTTGAGAAAATTTGAAACTCATGTAATTATTAGTTTGTATAACGATACTTTTTGGGCTGCGTATCGATGAGCATGATCTATCTGCACTTTATCATAAGCAGAAGATAACCAAATAGGAAATATAATTAAATTTTCTAAGCTCTTTAAATCTTACACTCTCATTAGAAATTTATCAATATTTCATTAGCTTATAGGCACTAGGTTTTTTTTATTTTTTATTTTCGTTTTGTTTTCTTTTTATAGGTCGCTGGTTGCAACATGTAATCTTAATAAATTTTTCAACAGAAAATCTTTGGGGGTATTAAATATTTTGAATATTTTTTAATTCTTCTTTTTTTTTTTTTTTTTTTTTTTTTTAGTTATGAAATCCGAAGTTGTGAATATAAAAGGTGTGATAACATATTAAAACATTGAAACCATGAATAACAGAAAACCAAACTATATTTTTTCAAGGAAGCCATCAAGTTTGGGGTGCAAGATATTTTTAGCGCTTCTTCATAATATGTGAATTTGGTTCTTATTTTTTGACCTAGTTACAGTAATATATGTTTATAAGTATTTATCAGTCATTACTCTGTTTGGTATACGAATCTTTATGACTTAATTTTTTTATTGTATTTTTTTTTTTTTTTTTTTTTTGTTCCAGCACTTATATGTACACTATGACTCTATTATTTCATATGGCGAAAAAAACCCCACGAAAGAAGAAAAAAAAAGAAAAAAAAATAACCTATAAAGTGAGGTAAATATCGGTATCATTTGACACAAAGAGGTCACTTAAATCAAAATAAATTTTCTACAGACTCAATTTTATTAAATCAATTAAATAAAGAAACTGGATACACATTAGTTTTATCAACTTTACTATAATCATGGTTGAACTCTCCAGATTAGAAATTGTATTAACACGACGTTTTAGGCATTTTCTTGCTATTCTTGAAATTTCAAACTCCACCTTGAAAAGATATTCTTTTGTAATATCTCTTTTATCATGTATCTGTTCAGGTACCGTTTTATTATATTCATTATGGACACCCTATTTTTCTTCAAAATTAGGATATAGTCAATTACAAATAAATATAATTGGTGGGATGACCTCAATGGGAATGTATTTGCTTCTCCCCATCATTGGTAATTTGGCTGATATTTATGGTACAGTATTATTATCTTTGACTTCGATAATAACATTTGTTCCTAGTTATTATATTGCTGCTCAAGTCTATGCTCATGAAGGAAGTTATTGGCTCATGACCGCTTGTTTTGCGCTGATTGGTCTTGGAACATCTTGTTTGTATTTTGCTTCATTCTTGACCTGTGCAAACATTTATCCTGATATCAAAGGCTTGAGTATATCTTTACCAGTAACTTGTTATGGTTTGAGCACTCTTATTAGTTCGAAGTTGATTCAAAATATGAGCTGGTTTCATCAATTGAATAGCGAAGGAAAAGAAATATTTAACATTGAAAGAATTTTCAAGTCTTTTAGCATCATGTATCTTATTATTGGATTTTTAAGTTATACATCAAGTTGTATATTAACTGCACAAAAACAATTGGAATTCTCCTTCAAGACAACAGTCCAACAACATCGTCCTCAACCTCAATCGGAAAGACGTCTTTTCCAAAGTATTGATGGCACCAATGAAACCGATGACCAAGAAGAACAAGAACAACAGCAATTATTACACACAAACTCTATTACATCTTATAACTCTCTTCAAAATGATGAGTTAATTACAGAAGTTGATTCTATCTATGAAATAAGTCATCTGGAAAAAATGTCAAAATTCTTTAATGATCCTCTGGCGTATTTATTTTTATTAGCTTTTTTCCTTTGTGTTGGGCCATTAGAAATGTATATTAATAACATGGGATCTCTAATCATTCTTATTAATGGAAAATTGGCTACTTCTTCATTTATCGATACTATACAAGACAAAGAAGTTATATCCTCCATATTGAATATCATTTCACCACAACAACAAAAGATAAATGAAATTAGCATCAGTTCTCAGGTTTCATATCATGCATTTTTTTCAACCGCCATTAGATTGATTGTTGGGGGATTAAGTGATTATTTAGCTTTACAATCCCCAACTAAAATGTTTTTCAAGAATGGAATTTGTCGAATTTGGCTCTTAATATTGGTTCTTGTTATTGGCGCAATAGACCAAGGTCTTATTATTCAATGCCTTTCTTCATCGTCTGAAGCTTCCAATGTCAGCTCTATATATACATGGGTTTCAAGTCTTAGTGGCATTGCATATGGTGGAGTATTCACTTTATATCCATCAATCATGGCAAGTATTTGGGGAGTGGATATTTTGGGTAGTACCTGGGGCTCTTTTATGATTGCACCGGCGTTTAGTAGCTTGTTATTTGGAGTCATTTATGCACATGTTTACGATACAGTCACCAATAAATTATGGATGATATTCTGCATTACTGGTCTTTGTATAATAGGAGCATCAATTGTGGTGCTAGCAACTTGGAAACTTATTTGGAAGAAAAATGGTTTCAACTTATTTTGATGAACAAAAAAACAAAAAAATAAAAATAAAATATAATATAGCATAAAGTTTTTGTTCAAATTATTTATTCAGCATTTTTATGACCTACTTTTTTTTTTTTTTTTTTTTTTTTTCATGTTCATTTAAATCTTTTTCTATTATGGTTATATATATATATATATTAATCTCGATTATTGAAAAATTGAGCTTCACAGGTTTATAAATAGATTATTTTTCTTTCAGAAATATCACGATGCAAGTGAAATTATAGTGAAAAACTTCGTAAGCTTGCACTTACATTTGATCTGTTGTTGAATATATATATATATATTAATGAAGATTCAAGTGTCAACTGAAACCCAATCGCTTTTTTACAATATTCAGTACATTTATATCAATAACTTTTCGGGGAACACCTTTTGATAAATTTTCATCATCGTTATCAATGATAACCATATTATCATTATCCTTCCCCGTGGGTGTGTTTATATTCCAAACCTTGTTCTTTTGATTATTCAAGGTTACAAAAACTTTAGCAACGTTATCAAATTCTCGTTGTAAATTTAAATCAATACCATCATCATCACCATTAATATTGCCATCAATGATTGATTCAAGATAGTTTCGAAACTTTCGCTGCTTATCTATATCATCTTTATAAGCTTGTTGATGTTCCAATGCTTTAGTCGCCATTTTGATAGTCAACTGGCTAGAATAAAATTTCTTTTCTTTGTTATTTTTACTCGATTTTTTCTTTTGATTTCTATTTCGTCGAGGAATGATAAGGATATTATTATTATTATTATTATTATTATTATTATTATTATTATCTACTACGGTTGTTTCTTTATCTTGATATTTTTCATTTTGCCTTGTTCCTTGTGCTCTTCCTCCTCTTCCCCCTCGTTCTTCATCACCATCATCATCTTCTTCTTCTTCATCAATCAATTGCTTTAAAATATAGTCCTTACTGAATTTTTGAAATTGAAATTTATTATTTCTTGAACTTTTGAACGAGATTGGTTTAAATTCATTTCCATTATTTTTCGGTTTTTTTTTGGGTTTCTTGAAATAAAGGGGCTCATTTAAAGAAATTTCATTATCTAATGCTTCTTCTTGTCGCTGTTTTTCTTTGAAACTCTTCATTTTTATTTATTTTTATTTTTAATAGTTCAATTGATTACTATATCGCCATCTCTATCAGCCACTAATTAATTGTAACAACGTCAGGCTCGCTCCCCTCTGCTGTCCCACCCCATCATCATGGCGAAAAAAAAAAAAAAATAAAAAAAAATTAAACTCACAGCACATGATTAAAGCACCGTTGGAACGGGTCATCGATGAGGGGGGTCTGTTTCCTGCCACCGATTGCGCACAATTACATAATTAAAATTTTTTTTTTTTTTAAATTGAAATAAATTAATTAAACGAAGTGGTCAAAGTAGTCAAACTGTGGAGGCCCTATTATTTTATTTTTTATTTCAGTGCAATCACAAAAAGCCGCGCATTTAACGAACAAAATTATACACCAAACGAGAGAGAAAACTTAAAAAGGGCTTCAGTTGTTGCTTGTAAGAAGAGAAAAAACAATAGAATTACTAATATAATAAGGACATAACACCATATTATAAGCAAGGATAAACAACCCCAATTTTTTTTTTTACAATCGCATATATTAATTTTTTATGAACTTAACACTTTCTAGATAATTGATCCCTATATTTTTAT
>JASTUB010000337.1:0-18746 GCA_031124825.1 Saccharomycopsis vini
AATAATAATAATAATAATAATAATAATAATAATAATAATAATAATAATAATAATAATAATAATAATAATAATAACAGTAAACGAAAATAAAACGTTTTACTATCTTACTATCCATAAAAGCTACAGCCTCCATACATCTGAATGGTAATATTTAAATAAACTGTCAGAAAACTTTGATCAGAAATAGTACGAGTTAAGAAATAATAAATAAAAAGGACATAACTAACAATCTAATAATATTAGATAAAAAAGAAAAAAATTATCAATCTAAAGAATTGAAAAAATATAATTGTAAAAGAATAAAAAACACTAACCAAAAAAAAAAAAAAATTGAAAGCAGTTTTAAATCATTTAGCTTCTTCTTCTTCTTTTACTTCTTCATTGTGTGTAAGAGCTTTTGAAGCAATAACATAATCTTTAAATTTTCTAGTTGGAACTTTTCTGTGAAACATGATATCCAATTCCTCAAAACTTTTATTAGAGGTCTCTGGCAATCTAAAGTAAG
Organism: Saccharomycopsis vini; assembly: GCA_031124825.1. Taxonomy (NCBI): domain Eukaryota; kingdom Fungi; phylum Ascomycota; class Saccharomycetes; order Ascoideales; family Saccharomycopsidaceae; genus Saccharomycopsis; species Saccharomycopsis vini. The sequence continues at coordinate 506 of JASTUB010000337.1, forward strand.
ACCAAACAGTACATAGAGTTGAAAAAGCGGCGAAAATGAAACCTGTTTTACCACGCAAGTTACCATTTCCTGGATTCAACATGTATGGTAAAGCAACAGTGGCCGCAATGAAAAAAACAGCTTGAACAGCAGTGGCAAAAGCAATAGTTTTACTTCTTAATTTTGTAGAAGGAACCTCACCATTAATAACAAAACATAATGGCCCAGCAGCAAGTTGATAAACAAAAGACCAAACCAACATTAAACCTGCTTGAGTATTGGCAAGTGCTGGTCTATTACTATAGTTCTTTGGAATATCTAAGAAACCAATAATCCATAAGATACAAGTAGTGAAAGTCATCGCATAGTTATAAATGGTTCTTCTGCCAATCCAAATCAAACAAACACCAGTACACAAAGTAGCAACAAAACCAATAGCAGTAGAGCCAAGAGACAAATCAAAAGATTCTTTAACTGGTAAACCAGCTAATTCGAAAAAATAAGTACTGTAATTCATGGCAAATGGAACACCGCATAACACTTGAATGACGTAAACAACAGTACAAATTTCGGTTCTTCTTAAGTTACTACCTTTGAAGATATCCGCGTATGAAGTTGTCTGTTCCATTTCTTGTTCTAATTCATCGGTTTTGATAACCAATTGCAATCTATCATTGACAATTTCATCAGAAACAGATTTAGAAGAAATAGATCTGATAGATTTTCTAGCTTCTTCATATTTTTTTTGACGAACTAACCAGTATGGAGATTCGGGAGCAAAAGGAAGTAAAGCAAGAATAATCAATGGCCAAACCCATTGAATGGCAAATGGGACTTTATAAGCCCATTCGGTAGAATTTTCAGAAAATCCGTCGGAAACACCATTGGCAATAAATTGACCAATAACAAAACTTAAGTTACTCATAGCAGTCAATAAACCTCTCAATTTGATTTGAGCAACTTCAGAAGCATAAAGTGGACCAATCAAAACCATACATCCCCATAAAATACCAGCCAAAATTTCACCAGCAGTTAAAACTCCCAATGATGGAGCAAAAAATTGCATAAAGATTAAACCCAAACAACCAATGTTAACAGCCATATAAGTCCATTTTCTACCAAACCATTCAAGTGGCCAAGCAACTCCCAAAGTGCCAATAACTTGACCAATTGGTGATCCCATACCAAGGGCAGTTTGCCATTGAGCAGAGATTTGATAAGTGCCATCGTCAGCTAAAGAACCGAATCTTTTTTGAAAAGCTGGTAGCGCATAAAAGGATGAAATGATTTGTGAGTCATAACCAGACATAACCACTCCTAAACAAAAAACAGCACACCAAAAAACTTCTTTTGGATATTTTTTAATAGCTTCTATGACTCCAATTTCTTTTTCAACTGTAGCAAGATTTTGAGAGTCGAAAAAAGTTTGTTCAATTTCAACTTCGATCTCTTCTTGATGTTTCTCTTTAACTATATCAGACATTGTTGGTTAATGTGGTATGATTGACTCGCTGATATTTTCTTTTGGGTTTCTTTTTTTTTTTTTTTTTTTGACTTTTTCTTGTGTTATTTAATTTTTATTTGATTATTTAATTCCTTAAAAGTTCATTTTGAAATTAGGGAGATGATTGACATTTATATTCCGTTGATCTTTATTTTAATTTTCTTTTAATGGACTTTCACATCAAAGATAATAATGTATGTGATCTGTTTGGGAAATTTCTCTTTTTTTTGAAAATTTCTCATAGAGGAAAAAATGCAACATTGCATAAATATAAAAAAAAATAATAGTGATCTCACAATAGTATCTATCTGAATGATTTTTTGTTATCGCCCATTGGCCAATAGATAGACCCCAGCTTTTTTTTTTTTTTTTTTTTTTTTTGCGACATAAACGTACAGAGATAGCGAAGATACGATAAGGGCTTATGGGGTAGTAACTCTAGACGGTTAACCCAATCAAGAAAAATACGCATCAAAATAATTTGATCAGATTTATCGTTAGGAAACACATGAAGATATCATTTAACCAACTGTTGAAATCAATACAGAAGCCCATAATGACAAGCTCCGTGATATACGTATTCGACTTCTACATTAGTCTTTGTAGCTCTTTTATAAAAGTATATGAATTTATTTTTATTAATTATAAACCATTAGAGACGTCAAACATTCATATTTTATCTATTTGGTCTAATTTATGAATAGCTTTTCTAAAAAAATCTAATTTTGATGCCATTTCTATGACACAAATAAGCAAATCCAACTAAAGAGGCATCAAATGTAAACGTAAGAACTGTTTTTGAAATTTTAGAATGAAAAATCTTATCAAGACTAGATTCAATTAATTTCCAAATTGATTGATCTTTTGAGAATTCATATTTCAATCCCATTAATAGCACTTCTCCTAAAAAATAGACTTCCATAGATTGTTTTCCAACAATTGCTAAAAGATTACTAACACTCGATGGTAAATATGGAATCGAACTTTTAACAGTCAAGAATTTCAAAATACTCCAACCATTAGAAGTCATCACAAAAGCAGGAGTCCATAATGGTTTAGAAATTGGGAAATGATTAGGAATTATATTGCTAAGCAAATAACCAGCCCCAAGAAACAGAGCTCCAACCAGCAAAGTTTGTAAATTAGTAAAATTTTGTTGCATAAACCAGTATCCACTCCATATCGTCACTGATGTCATTAAAGATCCAAGTAAACCTTCTGGATCAAAATTTTTTTGATAAGTACGTCCACCAAAGAATGGATAGTCGATTTTCTGTTGAGCAGTGTGTTCCTGGCTTGAAAATGGCTTTGATTTGTCAGTAGCATGGCCAATAGAAATCAAATACCATAATCCAGTCATTGTGAGAGGAAAAGCAATTGAGTTACGAAAATTGAGTGGAACTAAGTTATTAAGGATTATCGAACTTAATCCATGTCTTTGTAATACTCCCAAAGGTCTAAATTTCTCATTTTCAAGAATCAGGGGCACTGAATTGAACATCATCCCTAATCCAATTAATTGGATGCTTTTTCTAGCTGGAACAACTCTATCTTTCTTCAAGAGCATCCCACTGATGAATGAAAAACATGGGAAGATTGTGTCAGCATAATTCATTTTCATATCATCATATTCAGCATGGTCGAAGAAAGGCTCATCACAAGATTCAGTGCTTTCCATTTCAAGGATGTTTAACCCTCTATAGATATCAATATCCAAAGTTCGAGACATTTTTAGTAATTTGTATTAGTTTGTTGCCTTTTTTTTTTTTTTTTTTTTGTAATTTATGTTTTAGTATTTTTTTGATGAAGTGTTGAGAGAGAAAGCAAAACAAAAAGTAATATAGAAAAAGGAAGATTATAAGTGAAGCGAAATTAAAAAGCCAAGAAAGAATCAGGAAAGAATCATTGGAGATTTATTGAATTCATTTTCTTTTCGAGAAAAGGTTCGTCAATTCTTATTATCTCTAATAATTTCGGGGGTACTTCTACATACATGTAGACACTTATGATGTTAGTATATGTACATATATGTATTGATGGTGAAGATCACACACACATTTGCATTATAACACATACTGTTTACTCTATGCAAGTTAAAGCAGGATCCAATTATTAAAGATGTAACATTAATAATTTATGTTACAATTGGCTTTCAATAACTATAATTTCTTTTTCAATGGAGTATTGGTTGTCTTTTTGTTGTTTCAACCTCTTGGATTCTATGTTGCAAGGCATTCATTTCTACTAATTTGATGCTTCAACGCCATAATCTTGTCTCTTTTTCGATTTTTTTGAAATTTTTATTCAATAGTAGGATCAAGAAAAAAAAAAATTCGAAATAAAATATATTTTTTTCATTTGTTTCTGCTCAAAATTCTTTCTTAGTTTATTACACAAATGATAAATTTCGGCAACATAAGAATTAATAAAACAACGACATCAATCTAGCCTTAGATTTTGCTATTGGAAACACGAATTTTTGTATCCCATCAAGAAATAATCGTTAAAAAAAAAATTCAAAAAGGGGAAATCAAAATATATTATATCAACTCTTTGTGCATTATAGTGTAACCATCTTGATTTTTCAAGTCAAGTAAATTTTTGAAAAAAAAAATAGATAAAATCAATTTTAAAAAAGGTTTATTTTTTCGGTGGTTTTCCTGTCTCAGACTTTCCTGCCTCAAGCTTCCATTCAGATTTTTTTAAAAAAAAATTTCAAAAATTCCTTCGAAACTCAATTTTAAAAACCTCTTTTTGAGGTTGATTTGTTTTCCTTCGAAAAAAAATTTCAAAACGAAAAAATGCGTTGAAAATCATACTGAAAACATCATGGACCGTAGCACAATGTTGAAAAAAAACACTATTGTGGTTTCAACTCGCGAAATTAGCGATTCTTCAGATACAACCCAAGACCTGAGTCAAGAAAATGAATATGATCTCTCACAATTGGTGAAATCATATTTTAAAATTGAGAAATTGAAAAATGATTTTGATCTAATAACCGATGGATTCAACAAAAGTATTCTTGAAGCAATTTCTAAGTCTCCTAATTGCATGCTTCCTTGTTTCAATGTGGTTTGTGATGAAGATGATGAAGCTGAAGGAACATTTGCAATCGTGGATATTGGTGGCTCCACTTTAAGAGTCTCTGTGGTGAAATTTCTCGAAAATCGTCAAGCTGAGTGTGTTAGAAATGAATCTTGGTTAATAGAAGATAAAAACAAACATTTAGGACCCGAATTTTTCCACTGGGTTGCTGAGAATTTCAAAAACATTATTGACTCAAATATAATCAAGTCAATGCAAAATTCTAAAAAAAAGGTAAAATTAGGTGTTACTTGGAGTTTCCCAATCAATCAAGATGTAGCACCAAACATGGGTAAGATTTCCCATTTAGGTAAAGGGTTTTCAGTGAGCGAAGAGTTTGAAGATAAAGATTTGAAAGATATATTTGAAGACGCATTTGAAAAAGCAGGTATTCCAGTTGAGGTTTATTCTATAGTCAATGATTCAACGTCGGTACTTATTTCTGGTTCATATTTCAAAAATTCAAAATTGGGATTGGTTCAAGGTACTGGTGTCAATTCTTGTTTTTTAATCGATTCTGACTTATTGAATGATGTCAAAAGGAAGATTTTACCAGGTGCCTCTATAGATAAGCAGATTTTGCTCAATTCTGAATCATCATTCTTGGGTTTTCATTTGCATGAATATGTTACTAGTGTTGATGTCAAATTAAGTAATGTTTGGAGCATACTAGGTGATGATTCAATTATTCCTCCTCATCTATCAACGGAACCTTATGGGATTGTGCAAACATTGGAGTATTTAACAGCAGGTAGGTATATACCAGAAATTGTGCGATTGACAATTGAAAAGCTTATTACTGATGGTTTTGAATTTTTTGGTAGTGATGGCGTTTTACCGAAAGGATTAGAAGTTGAATATTCTTTGACTGCCGAATTTTTATCAAAATTGTATCAATGTGCAGATCTTGAGAACTTCCAATCAACTTTGAACGAGCTTGTTTTGGTTAAAGATTTAAAATTGGAATATTTGACCAATTTAAAAATAGTAACTCAAGTGGTTATTCATCGTGCATCCATCATTTTAGCATCTTACATAATTGCAGTACTTCAAGTTACAAATTTCACTAATGTTCCTACTGCGGATATATCTGTTGTTGGGTCGATGTTGCAACATTTTCCAGGGTACAAAGAAAAAGTTCTTGAGATTTTAGATTTTGAAGCAAAGAATAAAGTTTTGCCTAAAGTTTCATTCAATTTTATAAAAGATAGTAGCATATATGGGGCAAGCATTGCTGCCTATGTTAACCAAAAAAGAATGAAACTATGATATCAAATTTAGATAATTTAATAGATTTGCATTGAAATATTAGTGAATGATTACAGTGCTATTTTGTTTTTCTAATTTCATATTCAAATTGTAAGGGACATAACACAGTAAGCGAAGGAAAGAGCCGATAAATATACAGAATATTGTTGATACAATATGAAAAAAAATAGACTCCTCATCAGGGGCTCGAACCCTGGACATTTCGGTTCCTTTTCGTAAAAGCCGAACGCTCTACCAACTGAGCTAACAAGGATGGAGTTATATATCCCCACTAAAGTTGTATCTAATCAAGAAAAAAACATTATTTCGAGTCATGTGATATTTCAACCTATCTCTCACGGGAATGTCGAAAAACAGAGTTTCTTGATCATGATCTATCCTCCGTGGGATGAAAATTCAGTAAACGAGAAGAATTCTCCTATTCACTTCAGATATACCGCAAAAAATAAATTTCAAGCCGTTGGATTTTTTTTTTTTTCTGCACACAGATAACGCTAAAAGTTTCCATATTCGAAAAAAAAAAAAAAAAAAAAAAAAAAGGAAAAATTGACTTTTTGGTCGTATTACAATTAAATCTCTTTTATCTAAATTAATCCTTTTATTTTATTTCGTCATCTCTAAAACCTCTTTTACTAATTTATTGATAGTAATGTTTTCAAATATTTTATTATTATCGCCTCTTTACATAATTTTAACTATTAAATAAACAAAATAAAAAAAATAAAACACAGAAAAAAAAAATATAACACAGAAAAAAAAATATAAACAATAAACCACAAATGGAGATCAACATTAATAATAGTATTGATGATGAATTTGCCTCTTTATTTTTACAAGAGCTACAAAATACAAGAATTATAAATTCTAAAAGGGATGATATAGAAGAAGAAAAAATAGCCACATCCAATGATCCGCTCCAAGCAGAAATGGAATTCATAAATAATATTAGTCTTGATGACCCAAATTCTTCTGCTTTATCAGTAAATGGAAATTATGCTAGATATTTACCAATGGAAACTACTTTTGCATCGAATTTTCTTGATTTTAATGTTTTATCCATGAGTGGTCCAGTAAATCAAACACTAGGAATGATCATGGAAGAACAAGAATTTAACAATAATAATAATGAAACTAATATTGATACCATCAATGAAATTGGTAACACTAACATAGCACGCAAGCACAATATTGAGTACAAGCCAATAAATTCTATAGCAAGCAATGAAACTAATAAACTACATGAGGAAGTTAAATCGGCAGGTATAACAAACATAAATGACAAAAAAATACTGATAAAACCTTATAGTACTAAAAATACTGAAGATGATACAGAAACCATGCAATTGATCTCAAATACAGTATTATCACTCAAAGACTCCGATAAAGATTGTCAAGTGATAATCGAAAATGAAAATAAAGAGAATACTGAAATGAAATTCAATGGTCTGATTGGAGGAAGGATTTATATTAATCCAGAAACTTTCAAGAAGTTTTCTGAAGATAAAGAAACTGTGGGTGATTCGCTTCTAACTCAACTTTTTTGCTACAGAAGAAATTCTATCTCAATAACATTTTCATTAAATATAGAATCTAAAAGTCTCTGTGATGGAGAGCAAATGTTTTTACAGTTTCTAGATAAGAAAGTTAATTTTAAGGAGATGAGAATAAAATTATTGACAAGTCTAAGAAAAAGAGATAATAATAGTAATAAATTTTCAGTGATTAAAGATGCTGAAGAATTCATCATGCAAAAGCAAGACAATGAAAACAAACATACGTCGAAACCCAATAAGAATAATAACGATAATAGCTCAACAACAAATACTACAAGTGTCCAATTGAATAAGTCGAATTTTTCTTTAAGTGCAAAAGACCTTCTATCTTCAACTACCAATGGGACTAAAAAGTTAGATATATTATGGGATCAGATACGGTTTAAATCGGCGACTGCAAATAATCGTCATGATGCTGCAAACAAATTTTATGTTATTGTTGTAACAGTTGAATTCATCGATAATAAAGGGAATGTTCTAGCTAAAAAAAGTTTTGAGTCCCAACCCGTCATAGTGAGAGGCCGTAATCCTAGCTTTTATTCGAGTAAAGGTGATGTATTAATTGGTAAAATCAAAAAGACAGCCACACGCCCCAAACCTGACCTTCAAAAATCAGATAATAGCGCCTTTTTAGATCAACCAGCGGCTAAAAAACTAAAATTGGAAAATAATGTTTTATCTCTAGATCAAGCCTCAGAAATAGATATCAGCTCAAGGAATCAACATGATTCTAGTCAAAAACTAGAGACGGTTGAAGAAGCTTCTAGTAATATTAATAATAATTGCAACAATGATTATGATAGTAATAGTAGTAATTCTGAGGAATGTGATGATGAATACAGTAAAAACAATAAGAATTCTAGCTATCAATATTTCAAAGTTGATGATAATTACTTTTTACCACCAGTTGAAGTTGGTTATTTTCCTCATCATGTACATCACAACAAACAAGTTTTCAAACCTAATATCGTGCCAACTTCAGTAGCACACAGTAAAGAGAATAGAACACAATATAAATATTACATATGAATAAAAACCTCATTTTTTTCCTATTGATTGTTTTTGTTAAAATTAAGTTAATTATCAGGTACCAATGACCCTGCTTAATAATGGGAAATTGACCAAAAGACACCTCTGCTATTTTTCATTTTTTTTATGAAGACTAACAAATACAGATTAGCTGTTGCTACTTAAAAATTGTGAGAAACATCAAGCAGGTTTGTTCTAGAAAATCAAGATTGTTTTATTAGTGTCATGAATGATGATTTATCAAATATTGGGAAGTTATGTCTTATGATTTAACCACTGTTCGTTCTAAATCACCGAATTCTTACTTTAGGCAATCTGTATCGAAAAAAAGTTTTAATCTCCATTTGTCATCTATCTAATCATTAGTTTTGAGCCAGTAATTGCAATTGGTAATGAAGGAATGGAAAAAGTGATAATTAATTAATGATTTCAATCTAATTCTGTTATAGTAAGCAAACCACAAGTCATTTAAAAACCCAAAAACCAGCGTTTTGGGTGCTAAAAAAAAAAAAAAAAAAAAAAAGTCTAGATACGAAAATCATCTGTTAGCTAAAATATATGCTCCATTTTGCAAAAAGAAAATGGAATCGACTCTATAAATATTAATGTAACTTAGACTAGACTACACTACAACATATAAATTTTCTTTTTTGAAAAAAAAAATTATTATAGTTATTATTGTTTCAAAGAACAAGGGATATGTACTTCTATAGTTTATCCATGATCAAGATGTATCTACACCTCTCTCCGGAACAAAATTACCTGCGAGGCTCAAGACATCAGACACTAAATCAAGAGTTGCACCCACAACACTATCATGATTTCAAGTCTTCTTGGGAACTTCAACCAAATTCAGAGCTTATTCTAAATGATGGCCTAGGTACATCTGATACTTTTTCTCATAATCCAACCATATTTCCTCATTCTTTGTATTACATGCCTCATGAAACTCTTTTTGAACATTCATATACCCCATATCACAAGTATATCTCCTAGGTCCAGTTAATTTCTTGAATCTTGATTCTAACATTGAGCCTTTCACGTTCAGTAAATAACAATATTCACAAGCATGCAATTCTCCACCAAGAGTAGAATACCATATATCATAAAAAATCGGTGTTTCATTAGGACATCCCTTTGCCTCGCCATATTTTTTGTAATGATCTATTAATATCGATGCCTTTGAGTAATAATTTGCTCGAAATAATATACGGATAGTTTTTCTCATTTCGGGGTTTTTTAAATTAGAATGACAGGTGAATTTCCCAGATTCAACTTTATTAAACAAATTATTGAAACATGAACGATCAAATACAATCAACATATGATAGCACTTGGTGCAAAGAGTATAATCACATTCTTGTAGTTTAAAATGTGTGCCATTAGCTATTCCTGGCTGACAATCTTTTAAAGAAGGTAAAGATTCCATATATCCTATAGAATCATTGAAATCTTCTTCAGTTGTAGCTACTTGCTCATTAAAACCAAATGTATTTTGAGATGAAAGAATGCATTTTTTTTTAGAACCACCAAAGAGCTTCTTTTTGAATCTACTTTCAAATGGAGTGAAGCGAAAGTATTCAAAATAACATGATTCACAGATTGATAATTCCGATCCATTTTTATTTTTAATTAAGTTGTACATCACCCCACCATCTCCACATTTATTAAGTTTTGTAATTTTGTACTTCATTTCTATTATAAATGCTTTCCAGTCGTCATTATATGAACGTGTAGTGAAAGATCTTTGAACGTATTTGCTACCGAAATCACAATGAGGAACAACAGAGAATCTGTTAGGGTTTGAGAGGTCGAAGTTTAATGAAAATTTCGAGCCCCTAATATAGTCAAGATAACATGCTTGACAAGCGACAAATTTCCCATTAAGTTCTTTTGTATCTTCAGCAGTGTACCATTCACGGGCTTTCACTTCTTCATGACTTAACTGACGATCACCAGGACATCCAAATTGTAATTCACTACGATCACTAAGAATTCTTATAAAATAGGCGAAATTGCTACGATTGTTGAGATCTTTTACAACCTTTTCCATCCAATATGATTTGATACTATGGGAGCCAAAATAACAAGTTGAAGATTCATATCTTGGAATTGATTTGATCTTGACCAAATGACTGGCATTATAATTTGAAATGTATGTGTTAAAGCATCCGACACAAATCTTAGAATCGGGGGCTTCAGGGAAATAATACATTTCAATATCCATATAGACCTGAGTAGGATAAATGCAATTTTGAGCAGTTGCTTGGGGATTTATAGAATAACATGGTGGGTCTTGTGATGGAGAGAAACCGGTATTAGTAGTTCTGGAGTAAGATGGTGGGTCTTCTGATCGATAAAGATTATTATAAGACATTTTTTTTTAATTGTTGTTTTTTGGTTTGTTTATTCAGATTTGCAGTTTCTTCCAAAAGCTGTAGATATTAACCCTTATACATATATAAAAAGCTTATATACTAGTATATTTATCTGGTGAAGCAGTGAAACGATCCAGTGGATGTTTTTTTGTTAACGCGAATTAGTCATTTATTATTAATATAGTAGTAGCTGTCGCAATATTTACGTTTTTACAGTCGGTTCACATATGTTTCGCACTTTTTTTACGTAATTTTTTGAGCAAAGAGTGTTCTGTATATCTTTTTATAAGGGAAAGGTGAATAAAGATAAAAGTAGAAAGTTGAAGATGAGAAACAAAAAAAAAAAAAAAAAAAAAAACCTGAAAGAGTCTCAAAGTATTATGACGTTATTCAAAACGCTCTTCTTGAAACTCATTCCAATTAAGGAAATCATCAACTCTTTTTTTCAAAAGAAGCAGTGACGATTTTTATTATCAATATTTTATCAATGAATTTTGATGATCAATTTGTCCATAAATTATGAGGATAGATGACTATCAATATTTTTATCACACACGCATTCTGAAAAATCAACTATCTGACTCGATCAGTATTTTTCCTTTTTTGAGCGTAAATCACCCTGGTGCTTTCCTTGACAATTTCCTAAATTGGACGGATCAATGAAACATGTCAGAAGCACTTCAAATTTTTAGTGGCTCAATTATAGAAGTTGATAATATTTACTTAAATATTATTACTTAAATTCCTCTTATCTGTAATTTTATTTAAAATTTAAGCTAATTACTCTTCCATCTTTGTTTTTTTTTTTTTTTTTTATATATATTTTTTTTCTGCTTCTCTTTTTGGATTTCTTGACTTTTATTTAAAAACTACTGAGATCTACAAAGTATGTTCAAGAAAAGCGAAAAACAACTTGAGGAAATCTCAACAACAGAGCAAACAAAAACAAAAAAATCTCTGACTGTAAAAATTTTGAGTCCCTTTCTGTTACTCAAGAAAAATTGTTATGTTCTCGTGTTTGTTGGGGCAATTTTAGCTATTATCAGTGGTTCAACTCCAATTATATCCACAATTCTTTTGGGTCAAGTTTTCAACTTATTATCTGACCTATTATTAAACAAATCTGAAAATTTGTCAAGCTTCTTACATGAGACGCTATTAAAAACCTCTGCTTTTTTGTTTCTAGGCATCGGTAACTTAATAGTCAATTGGGTTATGTTCTTTATTTGGTTGAAAATTGGTGAACTACGAGCCGCTAATGCTAGAAAAAAAATCTTTAGAACTTATTTGAACAAACCATTTGCTTGGTATGACAATAATCAACAAATAAGTGGTGATTTAAATCAAATTAATAGATGTATTGAGGAATACAGAGGTGGTACTTCTGAAGTCATTGCTTATCTTATACAAAGCATAACTACAATCATCACCGCCCTTTGCGTCTCTTTTTACTTTTCATGGCTTTTAACTGTTGTGATCATTGCATCTTTTCCAATAATTTCAATTTTGACTACTTTTTTCGGAATGTTGATTCAAAAAAGTCAAAAGAAAGAAAACCTGGAAGCTGCTGTTTCCTCGGAGATTATTGATTGGATATTGAATGCCAATAAATTAATTAAACTCTCTTTGACACAATCAGTAGAAGTAAAGAAATTTGAACATTCAATTCACAACTCTTCAAAATATTTCAACAAAACAAATTTTCTTCAGGCCATTCAACAAGGTGTTTTTAGAATTTCGGTTCAAATGATTTTTATACAAGCTTTTTGGTTTGGTAGCCATTTGGTTAAAACTGGTGAAATAAAATCTGGCTCAGTAATGATTTGTCTTTCTGCATGTCTAGTATTTTCACAAACATTTACAAGTTTCACATTTTTCTTGATGTTTTTATCCAAAGCATATGTTTCTGCTCAAAAAATCTTTGAATTTATAGACGAAGAAGATGATTCTCATCAAGATCATGAGCCTCTGGCTTCAAAATGTGAAATAAGCGGTAATATCAAATTTGAAAATATAACTTTCGCTTATCCTTCTAGAAAAGACACCCCTGTTTTAAAAAATCTATCTATGGAATTCGAATCAAATCAATTCAATTATGTTATTGGAAAATCAGGCTCGGGAAAATCAACACTCGGTGGTCTAATGTTAAAATTTTATGAATTTCAGCACGGTGATATACAAATTGATGGTGTGTCTATTAAATCACTCAGTGGAAAATGGCTTGCTAAGCATATCACATATGTCCAACAAGATTCAACGCTATTCCATTGTTCAATTAAAGAGAACGTAGCCTTAGGGTTTGAAAACTCAGGTACACTTTCAATTGCTGATGAAATGTTTTTGAAAATGGCAATCGAAAAAACCATCTCAAAGCAATTCATTGACAAACTTCCGGAGAAAGAAAATCACATTGTTAGTTTTGAAGGATCTTCTTTGAGTGGTGGTCAACAACAAAGAATTGCATTAGCTAGAGCCATTGTGAGAAACACTCCTATATTAATTCTCGATGAGTCTTTGTCAGCTTTAGACAGATCTACAAGAACACAAGTTTGGAAAAATATAAAAGAAATTAGAAAAGGTAAAACAACAATTGTTATTACCCATCATATGGAAGATATAGGAGAGAATGAGATAGTGAATTTGATGGAAAACGGCAAAATAGTCGAATCAGGTTTGAAAAAAGATTTGCTTTCAAATTCTAAAAGTTCATTCAATAAGTTAACCAACCAAATTACAAATGATTATGGTCAGCTTCCTTCCTCAGACTATTCTATTGATAATATCAATTACATCGTTAACAATTACGCTAATGATGAGAATGACGAAGACGATGCGTTCAGTATCATAGAGAAAAAGAATCCTTTTTCAATTAGATCTGTCACAAGACTCTCAGAAGGCCTGACACTTTTCGATGAACAAAGCAATTATGAGATAGACTTTTTAAGAGATGATGCAGAAAAATCTAAATTTAATATTTTCAAGAAACGTCGTGCTGAAATAGATGATATTGAAAAACAATTTGATGATTCTGAGCTTGACATCGAAGACTCTCCTAAGGATGTTAAGGGCATTTTGGAAATTTTAAGCTTCATGAAATCAACAATTGATGATAATGTTACTCTATTTCTTGGCATTTTTATGGCATGTATTCTTGGCTGCTTAACTCCATTGTTTTCATATTATGTTGCCAAACTTATCAATGCAATTATTCCTCATGGTAATATTGGAACACAATATTATAATTTAAAATGGTCAATGGTCATTATTGCAATTATTTTTGCACAAGGATTTTTCACTTTTGCTAAAACAGCAACATTAGGATATGTTAGCGAAAAATGGGTTGCTTTTCTTAAAATCACGATATTTAAAAATTTACTCTATCAAGATTCTCAATGGTTTCACAAACAAAGCTCCAAGTATTCGGAAATCACAGCCTTATTGATAAATGATACAAGAGACTTGAAATATTTGGTGACTGAATTCTTGTCTTTAATTTGCACTATTGTAATTACTGTCATTATGGGCTTAGTTTGGGCAATTGTTGTTGGCTGGAAATTATCTTTGATCGGTTTATCCCTGGGAGCCTTATTTGCTGTTATTTCTGTTTCTTATTCCAACATTTTGCGTGTTCGTGAAAAAATGTATAAAGATGCTGTTGCTGATTTGGAAAATATTAATTATGAAGCCATTAATAGTATCAAGACTATTAAATGTTTGAATCTTGAATCTTTTTTCAATAACAAATTCAGCCAGAATCTTGTAATTTTGGAAAAAGAAGGTGATAAAAGAGCCATTTCAACTGGTTTTGGTATAGCATTATCCACTTGCTTATCATACATTGCACAAATGATCTTGTTATATTATGGCGTCAAATTGGTTGCAGAAGGTGAGTTTACTGATAACCAGCTATTTACTCTCTATTCTTTATTAATGTTCACAATAATGTCGGTTGTTCAATCAATTTCCCATTTATCTGATATAGGCAGAGGTCAAAGAGCAGGCACATATTTGATGAAATTATTTGAATTAAAACATTCAGTCTTAGAAACTCAAGGAGCTACAAAACTTGTCAATTTTGCAAATGACGAGGAACTTATAAAGTTTAAAAACCTAAGTTTTTCTTATTCAAACAACAGAAATAAAGTTTTGAAAAACATTAGCTTAACAATCAAAAAAGGTGAAGTTATAGCGGTAACTGGTGAGTCAGGTTCTGGAAAATCCACCATTTCATCACTCATTGCAGGTCTTTATGGCGTTTCAAGAAATACCCTCTATATCAATGGAATTGATATAAATGATATTGAAGTCAATGATATAAGAAGATCAATGGCAATGGTTCTGCAGAAAACAGTTTTCTTTAAAGGTACAATTCTTGAAAACTTATGTTATGGTTTGAAATTTGGCGAACAGTATTCAAATGAAGATATTGACAGGTGTTTAAAAATGGTTGATATGTATCAGTTCATTTCTGAATTACCAGAAGGTCTTAATACCGTTATTGGAGGTCAATCTTCCAATAGTTTGTTGTCTGGTGGTCAAGCTCAAAGAATTTCAATTGCAAGAGCTATGTTAAGAAAGCCCAAAATCTTGATAATGGATGAATGTACTTCTGCGTTGGATCCTGAAAGCTCAAGAAAAGTTTGTGATTTCATTAGAGACTCATTGGTAAAAAACAATAAAACAAACATCACAGCCATATTAATAACTCACTCTAAAGAAGTCATGGATGTCTCAACAAGAGTTTTCGAGTTCAAAAATGGTCAGCTTGTTGAACAATAATTTCAGTTTTATTTCTTTCGTTTTCTTTTGTTATCTTTTTTTTTTATTATTATTCATTACTTGATTTGTATTTTGTATACTTTTTTTCTATTTCTTTAAATAATTCAATTTTTAGGTTGAGAATATCATGTGTCTCTTGCTTATAAAAATGATAACTCAATCAGTAAGCATTTGGTTTTCTTGTGGGCATTGTTTTATAATATTACTCCTGGCTTGCCAAAGTTGATACAAATTAATCAAAAAATATAAATTGGAATTAATGGCCTAATTTTTTCGAAAAAAAGTGATGCCCACTGTGAGATTTGCACTCACGATCTCTTCATTACGAGTGAAGCGCCTTAACTACTTAGCTAAGCGGGCTCATAATCAACAACCAATTGGCCGTGGACCCATTCCGTTGCCTTTTCTAAAAGTGTTCCTTACATAAAACATTATTTTTAAATAATCTGGGTGGCTAACTATTTTTCTAAATATATAAAATACAATATACCACTAAAATATTTATTAAAATTGAAAGGTTACAAATAAAGTTATTCTGTACAAAATCAAAATCTGACAATATTTTTTTTATCTAATCTGGGAAAACTTAATAAGATGATCAAGGCCCAATCATCCTACTTACAACCTTAAGCGATAATGAATTCCAAAATATAACTAAAAAAAAATTCATTACCCCTGAATTATAGATACTTATATCATGAAATGTTTAAAGGTCAATTCAAGATTACTAGTCATGTACCTAAGAAACTATAGAGGGTATTCACTTGATGATGTGAGAAAGTGTGATACTTTGAGCACTAGTTGTGTAAAAAAACCAATAAAAGAAACTCCTCATCAGGGGCTCGAACCCTGGACATTTCGGTTCCTTTTCGTAAAAGCCGAACGCTCTACCAACTGAGCTAACAAGGATGGAGTTAATGAAAGAGCAATACATTATTACCTCACCAATAGAAAAACAGGTTATTCCAAAATTATTATTCATTGTAATGGTAATACCATTGGTTTTGTTTTCCTATGAGACAGAACTAATATCCTTTTTTAGATTTTCCTCCTATACTATGTTTTTTTAATGTATGACTTTTTATGATGGTAAAAAAAAACAAAAAAAATTATTACTATGATTCTCATTTCTCACAACTAGAGGGGTATATTGTTTAGCACTATTATATAACTTAGTCATCGTATGATAGTTTATTATCACCTGATGATGCAAATTATTTTGTTCTATTTTATTTTTTTATATTTATTTATTACTTATTTTTATTCTTTCATTATTTATCATCCCGTTATATTTTATTCTTTTAATATTTTATTCTTTTAATCTGTTACTTTTCTTCCGATTTTCTCACAAATGGACTAACTAATAAAGCGTCAATAGAATCGAGCCTCTTGTCATGTTGGATCATAAAGATACAAACTATTTGTAAAAAAAACGCATGTTTTTTTTGATATTGAATTGTTTTTTGCTTGGATGTTTTCACAGAATTTTTATATTCAAGAATAGTTTGCTAAGTCCCAAAAAACTTGTCGCGCTTATCTGAATCTTTAATAAGACTAAATACAGTAAGTATTAGGTTCTCCACCACAACAAAGTAACTTTATATAATAACAGTTTCGCCAGAAACCTCTGTTGGATTCGTTTTATGGGCACTTATTCAACATAACAAATTTATATTAAAGTCTAACTTGAGTACCACATAAAGAAAAATTCCTAAAATTATTCTTCAATATTGAAGGAGAAAATTTTTAAAAGCTCAAAAAAATGACAACAATTTTACAAAGCGAATGACTTCTACTGAGTTTTTTTTTTTTTTTTTTTTTTTTTTTTGGGAAAAGACTCAACAAAAGAGATATAAAGTACTATATACTATAGTAGGAGGAAGTAGCCTTGACAAGGACATAAAAATAAAGAAATATACCAATAGACTTTGATTTGTTGAAAAGATACTCAAGCACCTTTTTTTTTCCCCCGACTTTGTAAATCTAGATTTATATTAAAATCTATACATATATATATTAGGGGAAAATCTTCAGAAGATCACTTAAAACTATATAACAAATAGTTTTAAATGGGTGAATACTCACCAAAAATTAAACCCCTTGGTTTAATTTATATCTTTAGTTATTATAATTTAATTGTAAGTGTTCAAACGACCGCTAAAATAAGAAAAATAATTTCTGGGATTGATTTAGTACCCCAGCTTTAGTTTGTCCTTCGTACTATATTAAATCTTTCAACTTAATACGTAAAACGGCCTATTTTAGTCATTTCTTTATTTTCATGATTTGACATAATTAGGTTTTTCCAACCTAGCGCGTTTTTTTTTTTTTTTTTTTTTTTTTTTTTTTTTACATTCAAATGATTCGTACATTTATGAACTAAACTATATACTAAATAGAGGGGAAACCTAACAAGGACATCACTTTTTGCGAAATAACATAAATTAATGGTAAAATTGATATGAACGAATATATCAATTAAACAAAACCCTCAATAAATCGCTTTTTTTTTTCGACACGTAAAACTAGATTTATATTAAAATCTATACATATGTTATATAATTTGCTATAACGGGAAAAATCTTTAAAAGATCAAAATAAAGTTGATCTCAACTTTATTTTGAGTGAGAATTTAACTCACTAAAAACCCCTAATTTTTAAAT